>JADDOH010018620.1:0-22132 GCA_016648135.1 Agrypnia vestita
AATGTCTGGATCTTTAAGATCTTTATCCCAACACTTAATAGATGATAATAAAAATTAAAAATGTCCAGGGCGGATTTTGGAATTCTACGGCTCAAATACACTGCATTAAAAGATGATATAAGAAAGATTGTTTCTTACAAACGTATTCATATCTTCATCCACAGCGTCCTGATGAAATATTCGGCGTTACCGCGTATTCAAATCTTCCCATCTTAAAATTTGACAGATAACAATTTACATATTTCTCCCTCCCTCTATATCTATCTCATGTAGAAAATTACAGAAACAAACACCGACGTAAAGCTATGTCTCGTTTATTTTTAATTTTTATTATCGTCTATTAAGTGTTGGGATAAAGATCTTAAAGATCCAGACATATCTGTCAAATGTCAAGATGGGAAGATTTGAATACGCGGTAATGCCGAATATTTCATCAGGACGCTGTGGATGAAGAAATGAATACGTTTGTAAGAAACAATCTTTCTTATATCATCTTTTAATACAGTGTATTTGAGCCGTAGAATTCCAAAATCCGCTCTGGACATTTTTAATTTTTATTGTCGACTATTAAGTGTTGGGATAAAGATCTTAAAGATCCAGACATTGTTATTTTCAGAATACGGATGATTATGCTGGACGTGTGACGGATGAATATTTTTTATTATTTTTGTTCTTTCCTACAATCGTTTGAACTTCACAAAATATGTAAATAAATCGTTTAACAACCATCATTAAAAAAAATATATTCCGTGTTACGAGTTTATTAAAAACTAATCGATCTAAGTGCCCGTTTTTATCGTAAGAGTGTAGGTACATCTTTATCTACTGTTAATAAACATATTATCGTATTTAATTATCATTATTGGTTCGGGTCCGGGATATATCATTAATTACTAGATATATATTAATACTTATGACCTACAATTGATAATTTATTAGGAACCCATATTAGTTTGACATTTATAAAAAAGATGTCATCATAAATATTCTACACAGGTAAATCTTATGTTTTCGTACTTTTTTGCACTTTATATTGTACTTAAATTCTTTGAGCGACATTGTATTTTATTGTTGATTTTTTGTATAAAGGAGGAGGTTCACTTTGTGTGTATTACATATTTTCTTAAAGAAAATCTTTTTTTTCACATAGGTACGCAAAAATATATAGTTCTCTTTTCCATACGTATGAGATCATGACCGTCAAATTATAAATTATAGAAATTAAATTCCGTATAGAGCAATATAGAGCATTCTTCATGATAAAAAAGGTCGAGTGAGGCCGTTACCTAAACTAAATTTTGCGAGTGAGAATGGTATGATGTTATATGTTCCGTATAACTTTACATGTAACGAAATCGCGGACACTCACTAAAACAATTCTGAAACGACTTGAAACATTCGAAATGTGAATCTACAGACAGGAAAATAAGCTGGATTGATAGGTTTACAAATGAAAACGTAATGTTGTTCATGTAATGACAATCCAGATGCGAAAAGGAAAAAAATCCTAAAAATAATTAAGACCTGAAAATTACAATATTTTGGCCATATCATGAGACATCCAGAGAAGTGTCAGGTCCTGCATGTCATCATTCAAACTTGTTGGTATTCTGGTTAGAACACTCGCCTCGTGATCCAAAGGTCGCGGGTTCGAATCTCACTCCAGACTAGCAAGTTAGTCCTATTTTCATAGCACAAGCGTTTAGCTTAGTTTGAAAATAGTAAGAATATTGATGTGACACATATACCGTGTTCGCATCTCTATTTAATTTTTTTTAAAAAGCAATATATATTGATGTTTTACGTAAAGCAAATACAAATAGACAGTTACTCAACACAATAAACCTCCATAAAATTTCGTACTTTGGTCTGGTACGTACTGGTAACATATAATGAGAGGCGAAAAGTACTCCATCCTTCAGCTCATCATGAAGGGGAAGATTGAGGGTCGCAGAGGGGTCGGAAGGAGGCGGCGTTCCTGGCTTCGAAACATCCGAGAATGGACCGGGATGAGAAGCGTGGAAGAGCTGTTCCCAATGCCCTGGACAGGGAAACTTTCTCCCAGATGATCGCCGACGTCGGGGGGACCCGACAGGGCACATGAAGAAAAAAGGCAAAATTTCGAGCAGAATAGGTCCTGGCAGAAGGACATTCTGGCTGAAGTCTTAAGGCAAATTTTCACGATATCCATAGTCCTACTATGTTCGGCCGCTGCTAACAAGATTATATGTGCTTTTAAAAAAATAAAATAATCAATTTTTTTTTGGGTCGCAATCCTAGGATTGGTCGGCAACAAGCACTCGATTTTTCCACTCTTCACTCCACTATAACCTGCCAGCCTCTTCATTTCTTGGTGCGTTTAACAGCGCACATCTCCAATTATTTGGTACGTAGCTTAATCTTGGGCGGCCTCTACGATTGTTGCCTTCAACATTTCCCTCGACGATGGTAAAAAGCAGGCCCGGATGCTTTATATTATGGCCTATCCAAATTGCTTTGCGTTCTTGGGCGATTCTGTTCAGGAGCCGCCTCTTTTTGCCCTGCTCAACACCTCATCGTTTCGGATATGTTCTGACCAATGGATCCTTGCCATGCGCCTGTAGGACCACATCTCAAAGGCCGATAGACTCCAGGACATGCTCTGGCCGATGGTCCATGTTTCGCTGCCATACATCAGCACATCAGCAATTAATCGGCAATAATCAATTACTTCCTTGTAAAAAAAAACGAAATTTCTATCTAAATTTTATTCTTTCGGTGTGGTGTAACTTCTTAAGTTCTATGAAATATTAATTAAATTAAATTATTTTCAGTCCTCAACAACTTATCAATTCAATTCAATTTAATATAAGTCTAAAGAATATTTTTTTAATAATAGAAAAATTGCTTTATGGTAACAATCTTATTGTCAATAATAATAAAAGGCTTTGTATAAACTCATAATTAAATAATCAATAATAACCTCTTCATCAAAATACAATGTATACCAAAAATTTGAATTAGAAATATAGACTATAGAAATATATAATATATATATATATGTTAGTATTAATTTCTTTTTCAAAATCTGGTCCTCAGAAGGACCATTCGTCAACCGACGTTTCGCCTGAAACACAACAGGCATCTTCAGGGTGTCTTGTTAATAAATTTCCGTCACGAGGGGCAGTGCGAGCACGTCCGTTCGTATCGGAAGCTTATTACCAAGTGAGGTCTGGTAAGTCAAAATCTAAATTCGGGTACTTTGGTCATTATTGGCCTTAATGTTTTTTGGGAATTTCGTATTAAATATTGGGTGTTCCCGGCCGTTGTTGGCCTTAATGGCGTTTGTCTGGCTCGTTGTGATGCTCTTTGTACTCGATGTTGCTTCTATTGTGTCGGTGGTTATATTTAATTGATTTTTGTGCGTTAATATATTATTTTTACTATGAACTCTACTGTTGAATAAAATGTTTTTCCATGCCGTTGGGAGACGTATACCATCATCTCTATTGTTGATAATATTTATTCTTTTATATATCTCTATAGCTTCTCTAAATATCCTTACTGTTTCATTTTGAACGTTCGCTATTATTCGTGTATTATTAAAGTCTATGCTGTGGTCTTCTTCGAGCGTGTGTTGGACAAGCGACGATGTTAGTTTTTTGTTGGTCATATCAACTCTATACGAACGTGTCATCTACGTATCTTATCCACAGTTTAGGTTTTAGGGTGAAAAGGAATTTAAAAGATGAAGCCATTTATAAGACAATGGTTACTAAACGTAGGTAGACTTCAAAACGCAAGCAATGTGTCCAATGTGACAGCTTAGATTTCATTACAAAACGTTTTTGTGACTACAATAATTCAAATACCTTTTGTAAATATGCTTTGATTTTTTTCTCTATGTGGTGTGAATTATAATATAATTTGATTTTTTTCTATGTGAAGTGCTCATTGCATCTTTGCAAGTGAAGAATTTAGTGCATCTTATAAGTACCTATACACACTTATTATACAATTATTTTTATCTAAATTTCAAAAACAGTACAGGTAATTGCTTTAGAACAGACTAGTCGAGTTAAGTTAGTTTTTTTCGCATTTACGGGGCTCACGACTTAAGAACTCACTTTTTTTAAATCAATCAACGACCTATTAATGCCAAAAAAGCCTTCCATCCATATTTTCACATATATATCTTCGGTACTGGGTAGTATTTATATTGAAATCTATCTGAAAAGGCCGGTGAGCAGCGGCGTGCAGTGGGAACATCGCGGCATGACTTTTACGTCACCAATTATTAGGAAAAAAAATCGGAATACAACATATATATCGTAATATTTCTATCACAATTGCTGTCATAGTATTCATATTTTGATATACCATAAAAATCTGTAGCATTAATATTTGATTTAAATTTTTTTTTTCAAAATATACTTTTACAAAAAAGTCATGCTTCAATGTTCCCACTGCACGCTCCTGCCTGCGAGTCATACTTTAATATCTTATCTACAACACTTGAATCAAAATTCTGTCCTTTCTTAATCTGATTATTTTTCATTATGTTATAAATGGTTTTTCCACAAACGCGATTAATTTCCAACAAGTATGCAACCTTCCTTTGACGATTATTTTCTTCCTGTTAATCGATAACCGTTTACCTATAAGTCATTACATTACTAAACATCTTATTTTGTTTGGCGCCTAAAGACAAGAAATGCTGTATCAGTTTGGTACAGCAACGAATGAATGAATCTGATGCCAAAGAATTTTAAACTCATATGAAGTTAAACATATAAATTTCCTAAAAATCACTAAAGAAATTATAATATTTGTACCTACTTATATTTGTAATAAAACTTTTATTAAAAATGTTTTCAGGTTTTTACGGTTTTTTTCATTTTTGCTGACGTTTAGGATCCCATTGCAGGGCCCACCATCGGACCCGATGTGATTAAATTAATTTTAAATATTAATTTAATTATATATCGAATTATGGCATGTCGATTTAAAGTTTTATTACGACGACACATTGCAGAATGGAATCAACATAATTCTAAAATATCTAATATCCTTACGTATGTCACGAGGGATAGATTTTCTTGGCATACGCGTATTATGTGGACATAATATATATTTATTCGAAAATAATTTTTTTAAGTTTATTTAAATTCTGATAAATTTGAATTAGTAAAAAATAATATTTCTGATATGAATATTATGTATGAAAGTAATTCATTTAAGCTTCTTATTTAAGAATTATTTTTTATTTGCAATAAACTTTTCTTAATGTTAAAACATCAAACTACTCTTAGCATGAAGATATTAGTTATTTAAATGTATTATGGTGTTTCATTATAGAATAAGCTTAAACATTGTCATTGGTCGGATTTTAAGTACAGAAAATACCTATCAATTAAATTGAATGATTAATATTACATCGCTTTCATAAAATTAAGGGCCGCTTACCATTCATTGTCTTTAGTCCTACACCACCAATTTATATTAAAAAGAATTTTTCATATGAATTCACTAACCTCCAAAGATATATTTATTGCATCAATATTAAATAAATAAAATATATTTATTTATTTAATATTGATGCAATTCAATGTAATTGATGTCGTAGTATTTTTAGTAATTTAATAGTGAGTGCATACATATATTGGTTCAATTTTGCTCTGTTTAGATAATTTCTAATTGAAAAAACATAGTCATTCTGCCATCCTGGACCAACACTGATGTATGAAGGCAAAATCTGCACCTGGCTTAGCTGAAATAAGCAGGCATAAGCTGGAGCTGGTTAATCTGTTACATAAAGACAATATTGTCCCACTTTTTTATCACATTCTGAGACTTTACGAGTTAAAAGATGACCAACCCGTTAGTTAACCTTGATGTTTTATCGTAAAAAAATCTAAGTTAAATCAAACTTGACATAGTCATATTTCGGTCACATACCGAAATGTCCGAGGTCTGAGATAACAGTCGTTGCATCACTGACTCCGATGGAAATAAACTTGATCCATTTTTTTTATCAGTTAACATAAAACTGTAAAAATGATTTCAATATTTAATTTTTCATTATTTTAATTATTATTTAAAAATTGCATGGCGTTGTTGCTATAGTTCAAACTCACCTCCACGGTTCAAATTTTTTTAAGGATTTAATAGTAATTTTTTCCTTATACCAGTTTCCATAAAGACCAAGTTGATTCCACGCGATATTTTTTTATTTCAAAACAAGCACTACTTCTTAAGGATGGAAAAATTATCCCGAGATATTTTACCTGAACCTTCTCGAGTTTTTATTAAAGCAACCTACGAAAATATATACGTACACTTATTAATTCAAGTTTTCAGGCGACTCGAAACAGGATTAGTATAAAACCTAGGAATGGGCTGAAATTTTAGGTTTATTGTAAATAATTTACTGTATTTTAGGAACATTGTCACGAGACTGTAGAAACTGAAAGAATTTCAAATAATCGAGAATTTTCCAGCACTCTGGATATTTTACAGAATAATTAGAAATTAATAGAATGGATTAGAAGTCGGTTAATCATACCTAAGCGTTCGTGAAATGTTACTCCCTATAGAAAAGGCAGTATATTCGGTATACAGAACGCAATTTATTGTGAAGATTCACCAATTCTATCGAAACAAAATCAAACTAGCGAAATAAATTAAGAGAGTGTCTACCGGACATTAGATAGTGAATAAGTGCCATCACAACGTGCGAGCATTCTAGAAGACGAGCATAAAGTTAAAAATGTTCCCAGGTATTCACGGCCGTTCATAATCGTCTGTATGTAGTTTTCTGGAATATTCTTACACGTATACGTGACCTCTCTAGCCGACTTTGGTACGGTATTACAAGCCAATACTTAACCTAACATCAACAAAACATACTCATTAAATCAGCCCGGATTATGGGCCCTGCAATGGGATCCGAAACGTCGGCCAGAGAGGTCACATATACACGGCAGAATATCCCAGAAAAATACACACAGAACGAGTATAAAGTGTTCCACAGACGACTGATTAGTGTGAACAGTGCTCGAGTTAATTCGTGTTCAGTGATAAATAAAAACTTTATTTAATTTTTCGTGTTTCCTTTGTCTCCCCCTAACGCGATCTCACGACAATGTGTATAGTTCTTTGTATATTTTCCAGCCACCGATGTTTATTGCTTCATCATATCAATGGCCCGTGTCTTTTTATACATTTTTTGGGTTACATTTGTTAGATCTGTTTTCTAGCGAATTTGTATATCAGTCGATCTCAGAAGCATTCCATGCGTAGCCCCTTCGATTGATTTTTTGGCAAATTAAAATTTTTGTGCGATTTTGACAATAAGGATTCACGTCTCAGCTTAGTATATAAATACTAGGAACACCTAGATGTTATTTTTAGTCTCTACAGTGGTACAGAACATATCCTCTAACACAAAGTGTCGGAGGGTATGTTTTGGCATTCTCAATACTACTGAGTTCAACAGAATACATCACTTTATGTGGACATTTGTTTTCTGTCTTCCCCGTTACAATTTTTATAATTTTTATTTATGTAGACTTATGTAAAGGTGTATTGCTTTAATAGCATTGAGAGTGGATAATCCTCTTAAAATTATGAAAATATTGGGCGGTTTTGAGAAGAGGATCTATGGACCTTGCAGGATGCAGAAAATTGGAGAACATTAAATAATGAAACGAAATAATCTCCATTCACGTGAATTTAAAGAGATGAAAGAGTATGCAGGAAGCCTTGATCACAAAAATAAATATAAATAGACCCATGTAGCAAAAAAAATAATGGAAGGATCTGAAAGACATTCTTCGAGAAAAGAAGCAAGCGTAGATGAAAGATATATTATGAGGCCAGGATTAATGTGGGCTGCAGGATCATAGGACCTAAGAACATTAAATTTAGTCCTTTATTAATATGTGAAATATTTTTAATTATATATTTACTTCTTCATTTTTTTTAAAATAGAGATACGAACACGCAATACGTGTCACATCAATATTTTTACTATTTTCAAACTAAATTAAACGCTTGTGCTATGAAAATATGACTAACTTGCTAGTCTGGAGTGAGGTTCGAACCCGCAACCACGATCACGAGGTGAGTGTCCTGACCATAAGATCGTTCCAAGTATACACAGTTTACTTATCTTATTAAAATAGTAGTCGAAATATTTTTTATTTTAATTTAACTAGTAACAAGATGAAACCTATACTGGGTTACTTATTTTACTCACTATAACAGTTTTATATTTTATTACTGTTATTTTTATAATCCTCAATTTAATTTAAAATATTTAATCAAACACATTTGTATAAAATCTTTCGTAAGCTTCAATTCAATGACCAATAATCACAAAATGTACGGCTTTCAATAATTTCAATTATTATATCACAGAAAAAAATATATTGTATACCAACATACGATAAAATAAATTATTCTCCAAAAAATTCAACCCAAGAAGTTAAATGCACAATTATTTTAGTAAAATTAATTGAAATGTCTAGGTACACACAAAGGAATGGCTTAAAATATTTCATTTCGTACTTGAAATTTTTTTGTAAAGCGCCTTTGAGAAACATCACCGAGTAACTTCAAAAGCACTCAGACAGTTTTAATTCGCAGAATTAGATCATTCATTGTTTACCTAAAATTTATTTCACGCTATCTCTAATTAATAATAATCTAACTGATAATAATTTAGTACGCGACAATTTGTATAAAAGCCCACCAAAAGGGTTCACAAGCATCCAACTCGTGTCAACAGTAGTCCAATATGCAGTTTCTGGTCGTGGTTGCCTCCTTGCTTCTGGCCGTGAATGGTAAAAACACTAATTTATATTTTTTGTTTATTTAAATAAAATAATTTTCACATAATTAACATTAAAAAATTTTGTACAAACCAAAATTTAATTTAGTGTTTTATACAAAGTGTTTTATTATTAATTATATACATAATATTATTGAAGAAAATAAAAATGCATTCAGTGTTCTTAATATTCCATTTGCATCTTATTTTGGAAATACTTTAATATGTCTAAATATTAATGATCTTCTTAAATCGAATTTATGTATTTTTATAACATTTGCTATATAAATTGTTTACATCGCAAAAATATGTTTTTAAATATAACATTGATAAATAAGAATTACTTGAAAAATTATTTATGTGGGGAGCATTTCTCTAATAATAATCATGTTAAATTTATCGTTATTTATTATTTTTACATAGTATCTTCTTATTTTGTAAAATTTGTGACAAAAACAAAATTTTTTTTACATTTTAACAGATTCTCACTCAGTGTTTTATGACATATTACCAATATTATTGATCGATAATATTGAGGACCATTTATTGATCAATAATATTGACCATATGACGATAAATATTGTCAATAAAAGGGCTTTTATTGATAATTTTTAACCACACACTCAATATTATTAATATCTAAAATCTTTTTTGAAATCAAAAAGTGCGCTGTTACTTTTCTGATAGACAGTTATTGGATTACATTTTAATGTAAAAGTTTACATTTTTGTCGTTCCTACATCAGTACTTCATTTTCTTTAGATTCTTAAAATTATATTTTAATAATAATTTTTAATTTTAATTAAAAGTAACTACCCTTGGTGATTTTTATTATAAATTAATATTAATAAAGATAAGTAAACATTTATATTCAGCTTTCATTGGTATTTTTTGGTCGTGCATTGATTAGCATTTCCGCCTGTTACAAGGGAGGCACGATTCTTTTCACTGCTTTTTTTTGACAATTTTAATTGTTGGACCGGAAAAACGTTTTATGTGAAGGGTTGGACCGCCATGTTAAATATCAAAAAGAAGTGGATAACATGTTGTGATGTGAAAGAATATTAATTTCCTGATCTCCTGAAATAAGGGTCTTAGTAGACCAACAAACGAGATGTAGGCTTGATGCAGAAAGGCACGCAGGCATCAATACTAACTAAACATTTTCTTTCTCAGGCGCAGTGTTCCCTCGTCCTCCGGTGCCCCAGTTGGATGGCAAGATAGTCGGAGGTGTTCCGGCTGATATTTCGGAGGCTCCCTACCAGGTGGCCTTACTTTTGGACTACTGGCTTACTGGAGCCTTCGGTCAGACCTGTGGTGGCTCCATCATCAGCCCAACGGTGGTGGTCACAGCTGCTCACTGCACAGACGGGTGAGCCAATAAATCCTCGGAGTTTTCTTCATTCCTCGCCTTTTATGACACTTAGGCCGATGTAGATTTTTTAATGAGACAATAAATGAATATTTTATCTGTCTTCTTCTCCAGTCATCATCTGTTAATGTTGTGTTAAAGATCTCTCCTATTGAATGGCATTAATCATTATCCTCCATAGTTCGCTCCAGATGTTTCCTGCAAACTTTCTTCTGCTTTTCCAGTCAAGATTGTTTACCGTTGGGAGTCGTGTGATGGAGACACTAGTCATATGTCTGAAGTATCTTACCTTCTCTTAGTTTGAAGTTTACCACTGAACCAGTATGCAGATTTTATACGACTGATGACGTATCAATTCGTAGGAGAATAATAAGGCCATTGGTACATTTATTTCTCCGTTTTCTTTTAAACAGAGATGTGAACACGGAATACGTGTCACATCAATATTCTTAATATTTCCAAACTTAACAAAACGCTAGTGCTATGAAAATAGGACAAACTTGCTGGTCTGGAGTGAGGTTCGAACCCGCGACCTTTGCATCACTATCACTAACCACAAGACAAACAAGCTTCTCATTTATTTACACTGTATTAAAATTATGATTATTTCATTACTTAACCTAACCTAACCTAACCTAACCTAACCTAACCTAACCTTACCTAACCTAACCTAACCTAACCTTACCTAACCTAACCTTACCTAACCTAACCTTACCTAACCTAACCTTACCTAACCTAACCTTACCTAACCTAACCTAACCACAAGACAAACAAGTTTCTAATTTATTTACACTGTATTTAAATTATGATAATTTCATTACATTTCACAATTTCGATTAGCAATATTGAAATACTCGAGGGAGTAACAAAAGCGTGGTTCACAGACTCGTAGCGGGCTGCGGAATGAATTTAGCCCGTGATTCGGACCCACTGGACGCGCGCTTCCTTGTTCTGGTACTGCCATGTAGTGACGTCCGGCACATAGTCCCCCTCCAGCCATTAGCCATTCAGCATATATACTGATAGAAATTTTCGTTTTACGAACTACATTGCTAATACATCAATCTTTGATATCCTTCTTCTCCTTTCCACGTCCATCCACTATTGGAAAAAATCCCCCTTAATTAATGATCACTATTTCTTACAATCACCTGTCCTCCACCTAGTGAGCTGGGGGAAACGTACTTTTTTGCTTCCAGGGTAAGCTTCCAAAAATTATTTCACCATTGAAATGTGGAAGCTCGGCCGGTTTTATTATAGGGATTAAATTTCTTCAATCATTCTAAAGTAACTTTTTTTCACCTCCAATGTTGAATATATATTTTTTTTTTAGCTTTCCTTATTTTCCTGTTGCTTGGACACGCTCCAATTTTTTTCTAAAGCCCGAGTATATCTGAAATACTTAAGGAGTTTACGTTTTCACTTTCAGAACCACGGCTGAAAAGTGGATGGTTCGTGCCGGATCTACTAGGCATAACTCTGGTGGCCAAGTGGTACCAGTTTCAAGGATAGTGCAGCACTCGGGGTTCACCACCCGCCTGGATAACGACATATCCTTGCTATTCTTAGCAAAATCTCTGGTCCTGGGAGAAAAAGTGGCCCCAATTAATCTGCCGTACCAGAATCAGCCTGTTGCCGATGGAACAAGTGCTTTGATTTCTGGGTGGGGATATCTCGAGGTTTGTTACCTGATCCCTGTTATTTTTTTATATACAAATAAATCAATACTTATTCCTTAGGAACCGACATCTAAAAGTACCGTGATTTTTGAAGGGTTACAGCTATTATAAATAATTTTCTAATTAATCATTTCTCATGAATGTTCAGAATATCTTTGTATCTATGTTACATACTATACAATTTTCAAGTACATGTATGTAATATTAGACAGTACTTTGCTTGAGACGGTAAGTTTATACTTTCACAAGGTAGAATTGACAGCAGATAATGATATTTATCATTTTATGTCGTTACGCGACATGGACAGAACATTTTAAGGTAATTTTTATATTTCAATATATAAAGATCAACGTGGAAGAAATTTGGAGGTAAAGGTATTCTGTACAGGGGTGTAGTGATACTTGTCTCGGAAATGACGGGTAGAGACCAAAATACCCTCCTTGCAACCTTTGCTAACACTTTGTGCATTCAATAATATTTTTATTCAACCTAGTTACTTGAAGATAGATCTAATAGCTTCAAAATCGTTTGGCTTCTACAGATAAACACGACGGCAGTTAAATGCAAAGTTACTTGTTATACGATATTAAAAAATGTGCATTTTCATTTCAAGTAATCTGATCTTACACATGTTTACCATAAGATTACAAACTTATTATTATTTATGCTTGTAGAATAAAACTCAATTAAATAAGTATCCAGTAAAACTTACCTGCATTTTCTACTTCTTCTCTGTTAGGGAATTTATTTTTCCGTTAATAGTTATACAAGTGTCTTAATAGGGGAAGTTATAAAACAAAATGAGTATTTTTTGGTGAATCAGTGCGAGATGTGGTACCCAAAGTTCTATTTTTCTATTTATATGTTTATATATTATAGGCGCCAAATGTGTACCATCCTTTGGACTCATACATCATTAAGCCACGTAAAAAGTAATTACCTAGTAAGGAAGTAATAGTCTTAAAGTTAATTGCACAACATTCGAACATTTTTATCAGAGTTTTGTGCTTCATACCATTAGAGTCCTAAATATTGGTTGATACCCGGTCCATTAAGACAAACCTAAAATCTGGTTTCGCATAATTATTTCTATATGCGGGGTTGGGAACACGCGTAAGGACAAATATTTATAAATATGCGGACACACTTCCGCACACCTCAGAGGGAATATTGATTGTACCCTTCTTTCTTTCAGTAAGCTTTCAACGATAGAAAGAGAATCCGAACCTTCAACATTTGTAAAAGTCACGTTTTCATTTATAAGCTTTTCGAACCAAACTAGCATCAAAAGGGAATCCTTCACCCCTAATGCACTTGCAACACATGTTTAAATTCAAAATATCTTTTCAGGAGGACGGTATTCCCCCCGTAGGCCTCTACAAGGTTAACATCCCCATCGTCAACCAGCAGCTGTGCGCCCGAGCCTACGCCAACTTCAACCCCGTCACCAACAACATGATCTGCGCAGGCAGGTTAGGGGTTGGCGGACAGGACGCCTGCCAGGGAGATTCCGGAGGTCCCATGGCCATCGAAGGCACCCTTATCGGCATCACGTCGTGGGGCAGGGGATGTGCGATGTCGCAGTACCCGGGGGTGTGGACCAGGGTGGCAGCTTACAGCATCTGGATCCAGTCCAATTTATAAATATTAAAACAAAAAAACAGTTATCATTTTAGAGAAAGCACTCCCAATATTTTTATGTTAAGATATAAAATATTTTTGTAAACTGAGACTCGAATATATACAAAATGTAAAAAATCTCAAATAATAATTAGCGCTCAAGTGAATGGTTTTATACAACATATTCATTATACTTTTATGTATGTATTTTTAACATATAGAATTTTTAATAATTTTATTTCATTCATTGATGGTACTGTTAATTATTATTAAGGTTATCACAAAAAATATTATGTTTAATAAAATATAGAAAAAATATGTATGTTTGATTATTTTCACACCTTTTCACTTTAATTACTTTTAATAACAGTTAAATTTATAACGTGTAGTTTGTTGGTCTAGTGGTTAATACACTCACCAAATGATGATAGATGATTGGAGGTGCGAAGTATAGCGTTAGTATTTAGCTTTGCTTGAAATCATTTAATGATAAATATAATTAAAATAATACTACTATTTCACGAATTCCATTTACGCATCTTTATTTTTAAAAAATATTGAAGAATTTCGTTTCCTTAATTCTATTTTGATTTTATACCCAATGCTTATTAAAACATTAATCACTATCTTCTACAACCAATATAATAGTTGCCAGCAAATATTTAAACAAGATAAACCAATGGTTTCTTATCTCGCTTGTAATTTATTTAATTAAGAGACACTTATATATATGGTTCTTAAAAAAAACAGTTTCAGTTTTTAAATTCAATTCTTTCAGACATGTTCATTTTGACGGTGATCTTAGCAGTTCTTGCTTATTCTGAAGGTAAAATTTTCCCTTAATAATAAATGTAGAACAATTTATATACTTTTCTCATAAATTTTATAAAAATATACATTTTTTCGAAATGTATCACATACCTGAGTATACGCAACATCGAAAATCCTTCAAAGTAAATGCGATTTATGATCGATCGGATTAACATATTAATATTTAAGCGATTAAAAACCTTATTAATTCTAATTTATAAATTACTAGCTGGAACCCCTCAAAATGACGGAACATTAATTTGCGATTTTGCTAAGCTCTTGAATATATTTATAGTATCTTTTTGGCGGTCCACGGAGAGGCGACCGTAGAACATGCGTAGAGCGGCTGGTTCGGGTTTGCTGGCCCGGGGTTCAAGCCCCATCTCCGGTCGTTTAATTTGTTTTTTTAGCTGTGAAATCATGTGAACAAAATTACGGACATTACACGAAGTTATGGACGGACGGACAGATGGACAGAAAATGAAATTACTATTCACATACTTGTAAATATGCAAAGCTTGTATTAACTATTGCAAACAGCCAAGCTTGTATTGACTTAACAATCCATTGAATGTCTTTTTATTTTATGTTCCTAACTAATTAACAATTTTCATGGGCTTTCGGCTAGACTCGTGCTACAAGATAATGCCTAAAGTATTTCAGTCATATTATAAGTATCGATCCTTAAAACTACAATTGAATTATTCGTCCTCTTATACATTACAGGCGTGGCCATACCGCATTTGCCAAAGTTAGATGAGCGGATAGTGGGCGGAGTTCCAGCTGACATTAAAGATGCGCCGTATATCGTGGCCATCCTCATTGACATGTGGGGTACTGGGAACTACCAGCACTGGTGTGGAGGGTCCATAATCAGCAATCTCACCATTGTCACCGCGGCCCACTGCGTTGTCGGGTAAGGAAATTGTTAATCAACTAGTCTTACCATTGTACTCCTACTTTTCTTTACTATAGTTTTTATGATTTCATCTTCTTCTTTTTCTTTAGCCTTAATCTCTCTACTGCTGGATAAAGGCCTCTTCATACCTTTCCATCCTTCCTTGTTATTTGCTAGTTGTAGCCATTCTTTCTTCCCCCCACAGCGACTGTATCGTCGGCCCATCTCTTTTGAGTTCTTCCAAGGCCTCTTTTATTTTCCCAAGATCTCCATTTCAGAACTCTGGGACTCCACCTTGTAGCATCTTCACTTGCAACATTCCCTGCCTATTACCATTTTAGTACCATTTTAGCTTCGCTAAACGATCCATGATATATACTCTAATTCTGCGCCTATTTTCATAATTTCTAATTCAATCTCTTAGGATTACGCCAAGCATGGATCTCTCCATGATCGTTGTGCAATTTGAGCTTTTCTACACTTTTCTTTGTAAGGCCCATAGTCTTCGCTCCGTACGTCATCACTGGCAGTACGCATGATTCAAATGCTTTTCTTTTTTAACGTATTGGGATCTCATTGTTTGTCTTTATTGGATCAGTCTGTCGGGGAAAATTTCTTGATACTGCACTTGATTCTGTGTTTCTACTGGGATATTTGGTATGTTAAATTACCACTTACCAGTTTCTCCCGGTCATCCTCCTTAGTGATGATCTTCGGTATAGTCGGTTTTACCTACTCTACCGGCTGGCGTTGACTCGTAATAAAATACATGCTCAAAATATGTCCGTTTATATTTGAGTCTGCCACCTTAAAGTTTCGAACTGTATTTTTCGGTGACATTAGAATCTAGGTTTCTTTGATTTGATATCATATTTATCATCTCAGATTTTATTTCTATGTATTTTATATACTATAATTATATATTTTGTTTTCAATAAAGACATATCTTAAAGCGGGTACAGTGAATGGTTTTGTTCGAGCGGCCATGCCAATTCGCAACGGTTTATACGATCGGTGCGGAGTAGAACGATCCTGCTTGTTAATTGAAAAAAATGTCAACCT
The DNA here is from genome assembly GCA_016648135.1 of Agrypnia vestita. Taxonomy (NCBI): domain Eukaryota; kingdom Metazoa; phylum Arthropoda; class Insecta; order Trichoptera; family Phryganeidae; genus Agrypnia; species Agrypnia vestita. Next base: position 16,255 of record JADDOH010018620.1, read on the forward strand.
GGAGACGATTGAGTAGGACCGATATGGATGCTTTTGCTCTTAGAATGATCCTGGGTAAGCGGTGGGTACCATTCACTGACATTAGAATCTATGGCTCGCAGCAAGTGTGACATACACAAAGAACTGTGTCCATAAACATCTAGATAGCCCAAAAAACCAGAGACTGCAAAGATAATTTCCCGAACAGTCTCATTCATTCATTCATTACTATTTCTCCTCGTGTACCGTTGGGTTTATTTAGCAATAATCTCCTCTTTATTTAGCAATAACGTGCTGTAACCTGCTTATTTAATTTTTCTGGCGTGCTTTATTCTATCTATTACTTTTATCTGTTTTCTTAACTACGATTTTTTTCCTATCTCTTCGTGTGACGCCCATCATGCATTTTTATTCGCTCATTACGTACCTTTGCGTTACTTAATGCTTTTTTTATAGTTGAGAGATCATGTTCCGTAATCACACGTGATCACTGATTCCTTAATACCCCCTTGTGATCAATTAATTAATAAGTCTTGATTTTGAAATGCATTGATGCTTTTCGGAAGACCCTCTGAAAACCGGTTGTCGAAATCTACCGAAATAAATATGCGATCTTCGTGAGTATCTTACTATTTTATAAATTTTTAGTTCTAGGCCTTCTAATTTCCTGGTTCGAGCTGGATCTCATCTCCGAAACTCGGGAGGCCAGCTGATTGAGGTATCCAAAATCATAAGTCACGAAGAATTCAACAGCTTCTTTGAAAATGACGTAGCAGTAATGCGTTTGGCTACCCCGCTGGTTTTGAATGAAAATGTGTCTACCATTTCTCTGGCTGTACAAGGACTAACTGTTGCTGATGGAACAGACTCGATAGCTTCTGGTTGGGGAGCGTTATGGGTAACCATGTCTTACTATTTTTATTTACGAAATATTTATTCAATTTTTGAACATTCGTAAAATACAATTCTATCCGGAATATTGTCTTGACTTGAATCCAGCTCGACCAATATCTAATCTTACTGGACGTTGCCAAAATCAAGTACCTATCTCATATTCCGTCTAATGGAAGTTGGTTAACCCAAATTTAACTCAGAATTCACACAAACACACAGCTGTAGTTTGAGTAATTACTGCTGCAACTGTGTATGTCTCAAAAACGCATGTTTAATCAAGTACTTAGGGGTTTTAATATATTATATACCCCTTTTGCAAAATCACATACAAGTCTTTCAATTAAAAAGGAAATTAGGATACATCTGAGGGAATCTAAAAAATATATTGGATATGGTAAACCTTAAAACTACATATTATTCCGTCACATAATCTCTGTTACCTTATGGCATAATTAGGTGGAGAGGGTGTATCAAATCACGTTTTTTTTTTGTAGGTATTGCAACTGATTTCCTTATATTTGTATAACTGTGTGATAATCTTAGAATAAGAAAACTGTAAAATTAAAAAGTATAACTATCCCAGAACAGGTTTCACCTAGTGCGATGTTATTAGCTAAATTAAAAAAAAAATTAATAAATAATCATGCATTAGCTATGTTCACTTTTATGATGAAGAAGAAATAAATAAATAAAATAAAATATAGATTTCTAAAATAAATATTTTTTTGAACCACAGGAAGCGGAGAGTTCAACGGACGTCCTGCATAAGGTGACACTTCCTATAATAAATCAGGAGGCGTGCATGAAAGCCTACAGAGACGTAAACATGGTGATAGCTGACAGCATGCTGTGTGCTGGATGGCTAGGAGAAGGAGAAAGGGACGCGTGCAGCGGAGACTCTGGTGGTCCTCTGGTGGTAGATAAAGTCCTCATTGGGATCACTTCCTGGGGAAAAGGATGCGCTCTGCCCCAATATCCTGGAGTTTGGACCAGGGTGTCTAGTTTCAGAGCCTGGATCGACGACAATTCAAAAAACTTGATACAAAATTTTTCAAATGATCGGGATAACACATTTGATACACGGACTCGTAAACTCGCTTTTGCGCATGATTCAATATAATTGTGACTTGGTTTTTGTAATTATTTAATATTGGTGATTTTTTGTTTTTTGTTATTGGTAACAAATCACTGATATGTATTTGTTTTGTGTTTTTATTGTAAAGTGCTTTCTGCCTAATTTATATAAATAAATAATTATTTCGATTATTTCTAGTCTTTTAAATCCAAAAAATACCATTTTAATGATTATCAATAAATTTCTTTAAAACAAAACGTTATTTAATGGCATCGCCTCACAATAAAATGATTTTTACGAAACTCATAAAGCTACTCAAAAAACATAACTTATACTAGGAAATAAAAAGAATTACATATACATAGAAATAGTATAATTATAATATTTCTAAGTATATTATATTATTATTTAACCCGTTATATTATAACGGAAAGTTTTTTTTTTAAATATATAACATTAAAGACGATTTTAGCTTAAAAAATGAGAAACGAAATAAAATCATTAAAACGTTGCAGAAATTAAAAAAATATTACTTTTGATGTCGCTTAGCTCCGTAACTGTGGACATTCCACCCAAAATGTATGGAATATTTTGTATTCAAAATTTAATGAAGAAGACTCTCCCGAAATTTTTATTACTAGCTACGAGATAAATACCATAAAGAATCTCTTTACTTTCCACTAAATTCGCGTACTTTGTTTTTAAAAAACCTTTAAAAAAATTTTTTTTGAAATTTCGAAATTTTTTCTTCCAAATATATGTTTAAATAAAATTCATGCTTATTATTCTCACTGCACGACCCTGCTGTTTACTTTTTCTTACTTCACTAAACTTGCAGAGGTGAAATAATTTTTAGTCACAAAATTAGCCCTTTATAAATTTTCTTTTGTGTACATAAGTATATTGAAGTACTACAAAGTTCTGCATTGGATATGTTGTAATAATTCAAACATGATTTGAAGTCGCTCTATTTATCAAGTTAATCTTATCAGTAATACGGAAGATTAAATTATAAACTAACTCTGTTATCGCTTGATTGAGAACTTAATGTATTTGTTAGATACTTGTTGCATATACAAAATACATTTTTTTTACCTATTAAACGCATAACTAACTTTTTACCACTTTCCTAAATCCTAATAATGTCTTATGTGTCTCATTATTTCGATTAATATAATATTTTTTCTGACTGATTACTAAATTATCACGTCGTTTTCAATATGTCTTTATCTAAACATTCAAACACTCATCTCTTCTCCTGATATACCTATTTTCTTTGGCCTCCCCTCCTCATTCATACGTTCTTCAAGACCAAATCATCTCAAGGACCTTTTCTTAATTTTCTCCACATTCGATTTTTAATTTGTTTTTACTTATATAAGTAAAATTAATAACGTCCTCCTAACCTAACCTCAACTTCTCAACTTAAGAGTTCAATTAATTTGCAAAAGCTTTGTATTAGGTTGATGCATAATTAAGTATATTTTGATTATTTTTAATTTTGACCCCAAAGAGATCATCATTAAACGAGCTATGTTATATATACAGGGTTATTTGGAAAACATTAATAACCTCGCATGGCTATATTCCTGCCTTGATTATGAATCGAAAATATTCAAGCAACCACGAGCTTAACATCAAAGTTTGTATTTTATATCAGTATTTCTGACTTATTTTTTGCAAAACGTTGGATTATTAGTACAGTAACTAACGTATATCAAATATGAAAAATTCATTCCCTTTAATAGAAGTCAGATAAAATAATAAAAACCTTCGAATTCCAATTTGAAAACATTTCAATTTTTTTTCTGCAGGGTTTTTATCACTTTATTAAACTTTTTCGTAATCGATATGAGTTACTGTAATGGTAGTTCAAGTTTTGTAAAATATAAATCAGAAATATTGAGATAAAAAATGCAAATTTTGAAACTCCATAATTATTCTTGGCTGTTTGAACATTTTTGACCCATAATATAGTCCTGCGAGGTTATTAATGTTTTCCAAATAACCCTGTATATCTCACAGAGCCGAAATTATTTATATATGGAAAAGTAGGTATGGAAGTCTTTGGGTGTTTATATGATTTACGACCTTACATATAAGAGCTGGCTGAAGTGATCTCTTATACAATTTAACGTTCACAATTCCACCCGTGGTTGACCACCACATCTAACAAATTTTGGAAGTTATTCTGTACACCTCGTTCCACTATGACAATACTAACGCCATCTGTGATTTTTATTTGTCATCCCCATGAACCAGTATATAGATGACTGGTAATGAGATATATATTTTTTTGACGAAAAAATGAAATAATTTTCAGGCGTATATTTTAATAATTCAGATGAATGTCGTATACATATAAAAAGAATATTGCTTTACCTCTGATCTAAAAAATAGATACTTGTCTCATAAAAGGCTGATAACTAAGCATCAACCCAATATTAGAATTTTAATATATATTTGTGTGAATGAACTAAAATAAATAATATTTAAAAATATTTTTTTATTACGCACTATCAATTATTAAAATGAATGAATGATTATTATATTTTTATCAGGAATACATCACTCTGCCAAATTTCAGAACAATTGTTGGTCAGGGGGTGGGTCAAATATTGATTACAATATTTCTCGCTAACAAGCAAGTGAAACTTAATAAAAGCATGAAAAAAAAGATGCATTCGCTTCTTATTTTAATTAAATCATGAACATGTTTACGTTCCATATAACAGGTGCGTGAACCAATTTCGATTTTGACTTATTAAATTTTTAAGAACTTTTTGATATCTTCCATCACGTCATAATAACTGGTGAAATTTTCACACAGACGTCAGCTCGAGCATCCCCCGCCTGAGAAATGTAATCAGGCGGTATGATGAACCGCGGCTCGATACTGCGTCGCTGGTCTGCGGCGCGCGGAGCGTCTAGTCGTCCGCCGCCCCCTGGTGAGGGGGTGAGCGTGTAGCTGAATAAATCTGTTAATTCAAACTCGAGAAACTTTCCAAGGTGACTTCTTCAATCATTAAATTGAGTGCTTTGTGATTTGCCACTGTATTTTCAAACAAACCTTACTGTCGGTCGGCTGGATATGTGTGTCTTTTTAATCAGCTCCCGAGCAATTTTTTATTTTATTTTTAAATAAAAAATATTTGTATTATTTAAATTTGCATTATTTTGTGCTCATCATTCAAGATTATTTCAATAATTGCGTACGTAGCCACTTTTCTATTTATTGTCGCTTGTCAAGCTGATCGCTTCTTGTTTCTGTGTTCGCTTACTAAGATCTCGTCTCGCTTGTCAAAACTATCTCTTATATAGATAATGTCGTTTCACGAGATTTCGTGAATGATAAACTGGTTTCTCCATATTTCTAGTGATTTCCAGCAGTGCAATCTTCGATTATGTGCAATTCCTTCCGTTTCTACTACCTCGTGATAGAATATTATCCTTAAAATAGTGCCTAAATAAATGCATACGAGGGCTGTAGGTAGGTACTATAAATGCACGATCTCTTTTTTTTTTAAATAGAGACGCGAACATGGAATACGTGTCACATCAATATTCTTTCTATTTTCAAACTAAGCTAAACGCATATGCTATGAAAATAGGACTGTCTTGCTGGCCTGGAGTGAGGTTCGAAACCGCGACCTTTGGATTACGAGTATCAGTTTTGGTGTTGCAAATAGTGAGCTAGTATATTGTCATGGTAAAAGGGCCTTTGTTTATTTCAGTAAAAAAAACTTTCCAAAAAAGCGCGGAGGATTTTTAGATAGAATAGAATTAGATAGTGAATAGATTAGAACGGAGGGATTTTTAGATAGAATAGAATTAGATAGTGAATAGATTAGAACGGAGGGATTTTTAGATAGAATAGAATTAGATAGTGAATAGATTAGAACGGAGGGATTTTTAGATAGAATAGATTTT
>JADDOH010018621.1:0-19070 GCA_016648135.1 Agrypnia vestita
GTAACGTAGGTCTACCTGTCATACAAAATAAGAAATATTTACCTTATTTACGAAAACTAAAACGTCACATTTTTTGTAATCATCGAATAGACATTTTCACACCAAAATTACTAAATTAAACTGTTACGAATGTACCGATTTTTTAATTAAAAAATATTTATTCATTACTCTCGTATTTTCGGCCAGTGTGTAAGAGAGAGCAGTATATTGTGCATCGCAGTTAAATCGAGCAAGAAAGAGCACGACAATACCATACATTTCATGTAGGACAGAGATGGCGGTTGCTTGGGTTTCGGCGAAACCAAAAACAATATAGAAAGAGTACGATAGAGTCGGGTAACACGTGCTAGACAAAGACGGAGTGCATGCGACTGAAGTCGCGCGCGTGACGCGCGTCGGCGGAAGCGCACGCAAATTCGATTTGCCATGATTTTATAATAATTTACTAAAATAATGCAAATATGTATATTTACCTTACATAATTATATAAAGGGACCTTTAAAAAGTCTTATCTGTATTGTATATATGTATATTTTATCACATATTAAAAACTATGCCGATTTTTAATCAGGTAACGCTGTGTTACTCCATCGTCCCCAAAGTTTTTTTTTTAGCACAGTCTTTTAAGAGTTAACATCAATTAAACTTTAAGCGCAGTTCCCACGCCAAGAAGGGAAAAAACAAAGAAAATAAATTACGCCAAAATGGCGTAACTACGGCGATATCAGAACAGGCAATCTAGCGTAAGATAATAATTGTAGGCGAATTGCGTCGGTCCGTCTTGTCAACCGCGCGGAGCTTACGGCTAATTATCTACCGTTTGCCGCGGAACCGGCCGGCGCAAATGCGCTCCGCTGCAAAGCAGATGCATGCAAAAATGAAAGTGCAACGCAAATTTGCATCGCACAATGCAACGGGGGGATGGCGAGGCGCAGATCGTATCTCGCTGGAAAGAAATGCAGAATCTAATTTGAATACAGTTTTAATTTAATAGATACGGTTGTGGAAACACTGGTGTACGCGGCGAACAGTAACGCGAAGGGAAAATTTTTTGCTAACAGTGTATAGTGATACATTCAGCAGCTTGCTGGTCTAGTGGTCTAGTCAGTCGGGGATTTGAGCCTCGTTCCAGGAGACCGTCAAGTTAATGCTATTTTCGTAGCACAAGCTTAGTTTGATACTATAAATATGTAATATATGAAAAATGAGGGTAAACACAACACTGCTTTATTCCACTATATTTATTTTGAATTGTTAGAACGTTTTCGGGATTTCTCACATAACATTGTCAATAACAACACGTTTACAACTTGTTGTTATTGACAATAGGAGAAATTCCGAAAACGTTGTAACAATTCAAAATAAATATAGTGGAATAAAGCAGTGTTGTGTTTACCCTCATTTTTTAAAATATTAAAAATGAATTTCCACAATGTTACACAAACAAAAAACTTGAACATTTATAAATATGTAGTACCTACTAATATTGATGTGACACGTATTTCGGGCAGGCTTTTTAAAATTATACATATATATAATATATTATAACGTGGGGATTTTTACTCCCTTTCTTTTAACTCTGTCTGTCGAAAAAACATTGAATCTATTTTTAACCCTTTTCCCGTGATCCGATCGAGCTGAAACTTTGCAGGCAGACTCGTGGCGGCGATAAAAATGATCTAACAAATTTTCGTTTTAAAAAATTAATAATTTTAGTATAATTTTGGATTTTTCGAAAATTTTTATTACTCCCTTTCGTTGAGTCGCCCGACTCGAGCCCAACGCGTGGTGTAAGCGCCAATACTGTTTCAACTAGTCAATGAGAAATAATATAATAAAAGAAAGAGTATAATAAAAACTTGGTTTTTATGGGTTAGTTTTTTATATTTTTTTTATTTGTGATTTTTGTGTTTAGTTTGTAGAGCTCCGTGTCTATTTTTAATGAAATTTAAAATAAATTTAATTTTAATAACTATTATTACTAAGTTCTGCAAGTGTGCGTAAAGCATTATTTTAAATATGACAACTGTTTCGGCTTACTATGCCTTTATCAAAAGTGCATATACCACGTAAATATTAATAGATTATACGTGGTATAATATTTATTAAAATTTAATTTATTTAAAAATTTCTTTTTTTCAGAGACATCTAGAATTTTTTTTTAATTAATAACGATCCCTCTGGCGAGAAAATACAGTAATTGTGTTCTTAAGAATTTGTACGTATTCAGAAAATACTGTGATTAGTATAGTGTGTGTGTTTAGATGTTGAGTGCCGTTATCAGCCTGGACCAAAGTAGTAGGAAGTGTCACGTTACAGATCAGGTTAGAGTCGGTGACCGCTGCGCTGATGACGAGGATGCAAATCCGTCGAAGAGTGATTTAAACCGGCGACGACAATTTAGACAATTGGACGAGACTAATTCGAAAGGCAGATACGATACAAAGAGAATTATATTTATTTTATAATCTTCAACATAATTCAAATAACCCCGAATCAATCAATTTTGGTTACTTCTTAGTCGTACGTTGTACAGTTGCCGGCAATTTTTTTGGCGTAGTGGGGGAATGCGCAGCAGACAAAATTTGGGTCTCTTTGGTGGAATGGTACATGCGCAAACTTTCCCCCACTACGCCGTAAAATTTCAAGATGTTTGCCGGTACTGTACATGGTTCGAGGATATATATCCGCAGATATATATCACAATATTTATGGTTGTGATTATGATTTTTATTTTTGATATATATCCAAAAATACTTTCTGCGGTCGTTGCTAGATGGCGCTAGTTGTAGTTTAAAAAGTACTACGGTAGTTTTTTAATTTAATTTGTTTCATATAATCCGTTTTTTATTTCACACAAAGAAACAAACACCAGTAAACACTACATTAGAAAGAGTTTCTTTTATAACTTATATTTAATTTTATAATTTTATATAACATTTCGAATTTGTATCAATAGACAAAAATGAGAAAAAAAGTTTGTATATTCATATATCCAATTTTTGATATATCGTCGCTGTATATATAATAAAGCCAATGTGCCGTTTAGTACATTCTGAGATGAACGAATCAATTTGTCAATTTTTCATATAAATAATGAAAATATACTAAAAAAACATTGCCGTTAAACTGGAAAGTCTGTCTAGTAATTATTTAAAATATTTTTTATCAATCTAGTCCGTGCAATTATTTTTTTAAAACACTTCGTTTATTTCAGAATGTACTAAAACGGCACATAAGCTTAATTATATATACGGCGACGATATATCAGATATATATCCAAAAATCCGATTTTTTTATTTTTTATTATAAAAATCGGATTTTTTCGAATCCTGATACCCTAAAGTAGCGATGTAGTTTCTTTATTTTTTATTATCACATCTATGTGGTGCGGGATGTGTCGATATTACCGTATTTATAACAAAATTGACCTTTTTCTATTATCTGCTCACCGTCATCTACTGACTCAGTTTACACTGTTATCTTTTGTCCTCGTTCTAATACTGGTGATTCACTTTTTATACACATACTTGAAATCAGTAGTCCATCTTGATAAATTAGGTTAATGTATGTTTTTTTTAATATATTTCTCAAACAGTTTTAAAATATCTCAAACCAACTGCAAAACGTTTTTGAGTCAAGTATTTCATACTTTGTATATTTGTAGCGTTAGTTCTGCTGCGTACTAATAGATCATCTTTATATTACTTTTCATTAATGTTTTACAATGTAAAGTGTATCCATTTTAAAATGTGATTGTTTCGTTGTAAGATTATGAAAACAATAATGATATTTTGTCATGTTGGTATATAAAGGAATCTTTAAATTAAAATTTCACTTTTAATGCTTACAGTACTATTTGAATTACGATAACAAAAAAATTTAAACCCAGGTGTATCTCTGAATATATATTTTGGAAAAGTTACTCTTAAGCTTGGGGGGTGATATATTAAAAAGTAAGAAATAAATAGTAAAGATTCATTTTATGTACCAATCAGATTGAAAGTTTAACAAGATATATTATAGACGTCTCACATAGACGCAATAATATTTTTTACGGGAAAATAGGTATGGAAGTCTTTGGGTGTTTATAGGGCTTACGACCTATCGTACGGCTGGCTTAAGTGATCACTTTACACAATTTAACGTTCGCCATTCCACCCACGATAGAATACCATGTCTTTTTTTAAATTGTATTGTATATATTTTAATTTCACAGCCTGTTTCGTATACATGATGTAATAATCATTAGCGCGACCGGCATCCAAAGCTTTATCATTCCCCTTAATTGCCCACAGGTGTCACTAATGAAATATGTATTTTTACGATTGGAATTTTTAGCAATATTCTTTATATGTGTAATGAGATTCTTCTGAATTACGAGCATTATAGTATATCTTGATTAATGATGTCCCCTGTGACAAAATCCAGTGTTGTGTTTGACATTTCGGTGGCCGACACTGTATTGTCGGATGACATACCAATGCCGGTACATGGTAAATTAAAAACATGGACATTAATGGATCATGAAAACAGAATTTATAATTATTCTGGTATAAGTCGGTTTTTATCGTAGCCGACATTTCGGATCGTAATGAAGTCGAAACGATGTTGCCAGTTGACAGGTGTGGCGATTAATAGAAATTTTATTTTGCTTTTTAATATAAACACGTTTTACCATTTGACGTTGTCATCCAGCCGAATCTGATTGGCGCAATTTCGAACTGCGACAAATTTTAAAGTTGACTTATTATTTTTTCCGCTTAGTTTTCTTTAAGTAGACCAACCATTACTTTATCACATAGAATATAAAGTGATATTTTAAAACATGGTGCCGAGTGACAAAAACATTAAATTTTATCAGCGCAGCTAATTGACGGTACGTCAAATTTGACTAGAGTGACAGGTCTATTAGAATTTTTAGATAACTATCTTTAATGTCTCTCAGGAAAATTTATCACATAACTACATTAGAAATTTTGGTATCAATTATATTTATCTTGCATATACTACTTTAACCTTCACCGACATCAGGTACCTTTTTGATATCAAAAAGATTTTGTAGGTGTACCGACAATCGCTTCGGTATCTCTCAATCGGCAGTTATCTCCCATCTTAGCTACTACCTTAATAGACTGTGACAGCATGATGAATGTAAATTTTTTGGTAGTAGAATTTTATGCATAAGAAAGTGTAAAAAAATAAAACGTATACTAATATTTTATTTTATTATAAAAATAGTTACCCCCTATTGAACATTTTAGCAAACTAGTATAAAGAGTATTTATTGAAGAACACATCTTTCAAAGACAGGCTTTCACTTTGTGGTGACATTATGAATGAATAAATTTAGTATAGGTAACTTTGTTTACACTACTTTTTTATTAGATTTTACAACTACATTTTTTTTTATTTAATTAATAATTTATTTAATTAATAATATATATAATATTTTTTTACAATCATACATAGATAATGTTCACAAACTTTTGTGTGTACATACCACACCAAAAAGAATTATGATTCTTGCAACGTGTAGTTAAAAATGTATGTAAAAAAAACTAATAGAAAAAGTGGTGTAAACAAAGTTATAATAAATTTTTTCATAGTATAAAGAGCTTAAGATATTTGTAAACTGCTATTTTCACGACTTGCTTGATTACTCGAAAGTGTAATGGTAAGTATTCCCGCCTGTCATCGGGAATTAGTTCTTCGCCAGATTTTTTTTTAAATTATATAACTAAACTTATGAATATTTTTATATGCAGGGGTGTCTGAGACAAGCAAAGCGGTTTTTTAGTAATATTTATTTTGGGGGAATAGGGTCAATACGCCGAATGTATCAACTAGAAACTATTTAAAGCAAGATGTTAAACGGGCTAAAAAAATTATACCAACTGTCAAATATGAACAATTTTGATCGTGAATAGATAGGAGTTTTTCCTTTACAGATCTCGTTCTAGATTTGGAACTCTGTGTCATCTATTTGATATTTTTCTATTTCTTATCATTTGTCGAAATGAAACCAATTTTGAGAAATATGAAAATAAAAACAATTTGCCAGGGAAAATTTTTTTTGCTCAAGTAATGGAGAATCAATAATGGCTAGGAAATATCAAAATTTAAACCGAAAATTTGCGGGTCAGGGGGCCAACTTTCCCCGCGCATTAATCTTAAAACAATTCCCTACAAGAGCAAAACTTTCGCTAAAGATGATTTAGCAAGGGGGGGAGAAAATTTTGTTTTCAATATGGGGACGAATCACTGCCGAAAATGTGGGGCGCTATATTAAATTTTCAATAATGAAAATATTCAATGAAGGTATATTTACTATGTGTGAAATTCAGACATATCTGTGCAAGACATGTAGTAATTGAACTGTAGTATAGGGTCCTTTAATATATACAGTTAGAGTCCTCCCCTCACATCACCCACCCCCAAGAACACACTTTACTTGTTTCTAACCGAAAACAATTACTTATTCATTTTTACATCTATACTTTTATTTCTAGTTTAAAAAATGTACTATTATCTTTAAAATATTTAATTTATGGTACAAACAGCTGTTTTTATTTAAAAACTTGTAAATCATTGGTTTTGTTGGACATTAGAGGTTTATACTATTCCGCGATGGACAAAATTATGTTACATTTACCACGCTTATATTAGCTTCACCCGTTTGTCTGGACATTGAGATAAAAATTTGCACACAGACTTATTCTCTATGACAATACATGACATAATTCATCTATCATAATTCATTAACTAAAGCTTTACATGTTAAATTAGTTAATGAGCTCACCGAAAGATACCGCTAGTTTCCTACCGAAGTGATTTTGTACGCTAGGTAATATTAAGACTAAAAAGTAGAAAATTATATTACATGAAATTAAAAAAAAAAACACGCTTATATTTAAATGTAAGTACTAAAAAATTAATTTTCGGCCAAAAATTTTTACTCACTCTCCAAATGAAAGGTGCGCTCTTTCCCTCCATCGACAACAGGATTCTGTAATCTATTTTATATAAAAACAAATAGAGGTGTAGGTCTTTTCATATAAGCTTGAAATTGATTTAGTATGGGTACAGTGCGTAATACGCGCATTGTATCGTTGTGTTAAGTTTACGGATACACACTAACTCAATTGCAAGCTTATATGAAAAGACCTTATGTACACGAAGCATCACATGAACATCCTGTTTGAAAAAAAACCTTGTGTTATGAATACAGTAATTTATTTTTAAACTGCAGACAATTTCGTTAAATGAAATGAGGTACATTAATCGGACCGAAAAACTTCTGAAATGTTGCAAAATTATCCAACATTTTCCGTATTACGTATGTACATCTCGTTCGCCAAACACAATTTTAAACTTTGGCTTTTGCGTTTTGTTGAATTTAATTAACCCGGTAATGCTCCCGTCAGTGTTGGAAACGCGCCAAGCGTTTAACCTCCGCGCAAAACGCGATAATAATGAGTAATAATATAGTATATCCCTCCACTAACTAACCAGCTAGCTAGAATTATTAACATTTTATTACGTTTTTTAAAAACTATGACAGCGCAGCTTATTAGGAGGTTAGATAAGATGGTAGAGAGCTGTCTTAGTACATGAAAGATACTCGGCGCCTCCAAATTTTTTCTAATTTCAAAAAGGTTTGGATAACATCGATTCCAGTACTGGTAAAAGTGAAAATAAAACACAACGTAATAGTTTTAAGTTCTTCTAATGCAGCTATCGTAATAGACTTGAGAGGCCCCAGTACACGAATTTCGTATTTGCTCTCAATTTTGCTAAATTTAATGTTAACTTATTAAATCATTTTGCAAAACCCATAGCTAAACAGGCTTTTAATCAATTTTATTATGATAGATCCATTTACTCTTGAAGCATTTCCTTAAAAAAATATGAACAAATATATTGTTATAACATCAAAAAAATTATAACCCCGAAGCACTATTTTAGTTTTCATGCGATAGTGTTTTATCTTTGATACACTTAACCTCATATATTTTCAAATAAAGACCAAATATTTTATTTAAAAATTGATTCATACAGTCTGAAGAAGAAGTGGTGCTATTCATACATTAATATTTTTCGACAAGTTGTTAATACTATTTTTAAAAATATTTATATGATTGTGATAAATCCTCAATATCTACTGTACATTCATTTATTTTTTGTAAATATAAAACATGTTTACAAAAATTTTTGGCAGCAAAATTTTTGAAAAAAGTCTAGTTTTCATTATTTATTACAGCACGTCCTGTGGTCTGGATCTCGTCTAAGAGTCAAGGGTTCGATGTTCGACACTAGGAATAGTTAAAAATAAATGTTTTTGATTTTAAAAAAAGGTTAGAATCGCCATTTGAAAAATGTTTTAAATGTAATAAATACGGTGAAAAAATTTTATTTGAATTTTTTTGTACAATGATGGATTCGACAACCGAGAAAACATGCCCACGCCTACATTCGTTCTTGTAGTTGTGACAGAGACCACGAGATGTTATACTATTATTACATAAAAAATCATATAAATACAAATGTATCTACATATTCGTTAGATTAAGAAATATTTTAAGTACAAAAATTATTAAAAATGTTTATTACGCCATTGTTCACTCTCTACTCATGTACGGTGTTATCGGCTGGGGAGGTTGTTATAAGAAAAATTTAAACTCAGTAAAAATATCATTAAAGTAATACAGAAAAAAGACTACATTTCCAATAAAAAAATCTCTTTAAATTGTTTTCAGTACCAAACGTAGATATTTTCAAGCAAGTCTCCATATTAAAAATATGTACAGAAAAAACCTTCCAGAAAACCAGGAATATTTCAATCTTATGAGAAATGGAAACCAATTCATAAAGCCTAAATGTAAAATAACCGAAATGCAGCATCACTATATTTTATAAAGCCATTAATTACTATAATAACTTACCTATCGAGATACGATGCATCAGTAATCTCTCAGAGCAAATCAAAAAATTAAAATTTTCCTAAAATCAAACTTAAATTCGTAAATCATTTAAACCTATAGCTTTTTTCAAAATAACTCCTATACTTTCATTATCAATTTACCTCTTTTACTGTATTAATAAATAACTTGTATACACTATGTACCTATATATTATAACAAGGAATAAGAACTGTGGCTCCCTCATCAGACTCAAGAGCTTCTCTTCACTGATGAGGTCTACATGACTACCAAGTATTAAAAAAAATGTTTAATCTGATATGTTATATATAAGAACTGTATTTGTACCATAAATTAAATAAATAAAAAAAAATTAAAAAACGCATATATTGTGTAAATGTATTTAATATATAATCTCTGAACCGGACACGTGTGTGGCCGGAAATCGCGCCATCGGCACGGATCTGGAAGCCATTAGTGAAAATTTATTTAAAAACTTTCAAACTTCCGCGCTAAATATTTTGCTGTTTGATAAAACTTCCAAGTTGGCTTTTCGGTAGCTAAACATACTCTGCCCAAGCCGCCTCTGCCACGGGTATAAAATAAAGTACCTAATTAATTAACTTTGCACAGTTAGTACAAAAGCATGGAATGAAAAAACAAATGAAAATATTTCATATTTTTCAAGTTCCCCAAATATGAATAAGAATTTTCGTAAAATAGTAATCTTACAAAGTATTTTTCATCTATTTTCGCGGAGATTTGGACGTTTAAGCAAAAGATGGCTCTTTATGGAGAGGGTTCCATGTTTATGGCCAATAAGAATCTGTGAAAGAAAGCAAGACTAGCGGTACACGATGGCGTTCTAGTATCAACTCTGGTGTATAGAAGCGAAGCCTGGATCTGGCAAAAAAGGAATGAAATTAGACTGAATGCGATGGTAATGCGGTCACTAAAGCGCTCGTATGTAAAATCATTGATAGATAAGAGAGGAATAAAAAAATTAGAAGTTTATGTAATGCTGGCCGTAGCGTAGTAGAGTAAAGAAGGGATCACTGAGATGGTTTGGTCATGTGGAACGTATGAGCGAGGAAAGGATTGTAAAGAAAATATATGATCGTTGAATGCAGCAGGAATACAGGGCGTCCGCGAAAGATCTGGCACGATTGGATACTACAAACATTGGAGAATGGCCCTGTTAAAAGCCTCAACAACCGTAGAGCATGCATGAGAAGATGTATGAATGAAGCCGAAGTTCTACCCTCTCTGCCTAACCCTGCGGGAAACAGCGTGATTGTTAGTTGATTAGTTTTCCCCTCATTCATTCGTTCAACCAGACCACATGACCTAAGGAATCATTTTTCAATCCTATTCACTATGCTAAGATCAGCTTCCCTAATTTCTTCATTCTTTACTCCAACATAAATGATGTATTTCCACTTCGTTCAGTCTACTTCTGTTCCTCTTCTGTCAGCTCCAGTCTTCCCTTCCATACAACAGTGTTGATACCAGTACCATGTATCCATGTACAGCTACTCTTGCCTTGTTGTTAGGTTGACAGTTACAGACAATTTATATGTTATATATCTTTTTATCTCTTTTTATCTTTTAAATAGAGATGCGAAAATGGAATACGTGTCACATCAATATTCTTGCTTGTGCCTGTGCTACGAAAATAGGACTAACTTACTAGTCTGGAGTGAGGTTCGAACCCGCGACCTTTGGATCACGAAGCGAGTCTTAGCCACAAGACCAACAAGCTACTCATGCTATATGCTCATAAATTTATTAACATATCATACAGGAGGCCAAAGATTGACTGTAAAATAGCAAACGCTGAAGCAATTCAACTTGTACAGTTTAATCGTTCCCACTTCACATTCCCGTGTAACATCTTTTCTTCATTCCTCTTCCAGTGAAGAAACCCTTGAATTGCTCCGTAGCAAAGTTCTCCACGAGGAAATTAATTTTCTTCATGTCTGGACGCCTGCCGATCGTAGCTGGGGCACGTTTGAGGCCCTTTGGGGACCCCCTCGGTAGCAGGCAAACAGCTCTTAACGGCTGCACCCGAATCGCCGCGGTGTCAAGTGATCACGTGACCCTAATTGACCCGATCTGTTGCCCAGGAGTCCGGTGCAGCGAGAGTGGGAGCCTGCGACGCGCTGGACCCGACGTGATCTAATTATTCATTGAGATCCGCCGTGCTTCAATTGCGCTTAATTTCATTTATACTGACGTACAACTGGTTGGGTATTCAAATGCAGTCTCACCAATATTTATGCAAAATGCCACACCAATACGGAGTATTAGTATAATAACAGGTAGGGTTGTACATATGAGTAGCTTGTTGGTGTAGTGCTTATGAGTCTCGCTCGGTGGTTCGAGCCCCATTCCAGGACACCAGTAACTTGGTTCCATTTTTATATTACAAGCGTTTGGCTTAGTCTGAAAATAGTAAAGATATTAATGTGTGTGTTCGCATCTCATCATTTAAAAAAAGTATATTAATTTAAATAATGATAATGGACCATTTATATAGCGCCATTTTGGTACAATTTTCACTGCATTTCAATGCATTTCACAACTGTTTAGTCCTACACTAGTATTTAAAACTAAAAAATTTGAACTCGCAGTATTTTTTAAATTAAAGGTATCTGGTGACTATTTTTTTACTTTTTTAAACAACTATTCCATAAAGGACATGCCCGTTCACTGAACTTAGTCTTCTGGCAATGGCTGATCGATTCTACCACCCTTCCTGTAGCTGAGGCTGATTTCAGGGGTTACAGTCTAAAAATTCGAATTGTCCAGAATGCGTAGCTCTTGAAAATACAGAGGCGGCATAATACATCAGTCAACACGATTTATTCAACTTTTTCTGGGAAATGAAATCACAACATAACTTATTAAGATAAGAACAATATTTAATTAAGTTAAAATTAGATTTAAAAGATCTCTTGAACACTTCAGTATTACAATAATTATAAGGATTTTAAAACGCATGTGCAAGGGTTTTCAGCGAGGACTAGACAGAAATACAATACTAATTAAATCTATCGAAAAACACGAATGAAATATCTCAAGTTCATAACGTTTTCAGACAAATAAAGGATATGTGAGGTGAGGTTCATATACGACAAATAAAATTGACATAATTAATCTCCTCATAAGCGAGCTTGGCGTTCTGTCTGCTTTGGTGTCGTCGTCAGAACATCATGACTCGTTGGTCAACATCTTACCGTCACATGGCGGTGTTAATGGCTTGTCTACGTGGACAAACCATTAACATAGTACGTTTTGCAAATTTGGATAATTTTAGTTGTGATTGAGCTACTTAAAATGTCAAAATTGATGGAATTATAATCGGTAACCGACCATAATAAAACTTGTATCACAAAAGCTTTGTGTTG
This sequence comes from Agrypnia vestita, assembly GCA_016648135.1. Lineage (NCBI taxonomy): Eukaryota > Metazoa > Arthropoda > Insecta > Trichoptera > Phryganeidae > Agrypnia > Agrypnia vestita. Next base: position 12,332 of record JADDOH010018621.1, read on the forward strand.
TGTGGTTGGATGATGTAACACAATGTTATTTTATTATCACCCGGTTTCCAACATAGTTGTGACCTGTTGGTGTCTTTGACGATTCTTCACCACCATTCTCAATAACTCAAAGGATGGTTGTCAGTAGCGCCTTTGACATGGTCGAAACCGCGGCAGGTGGAATTTACCTGTAGATAACACCGGTCGAGGTTGCAGATAGGCTTTTCTACAATATATCTAAATAAACCGGTCCAAGACAACTTACGCTTCTTCACCAGTAAAACCCAATCTCACAAAGCAGCAACAATCGACAATCGAGATGCAAGTTTGAGTCAGGACAGAAGAGGGTGCCACTCCAATCTCTCTGCTTACCCCCGCGAAGAAACGGCGTAATGGTAAGTAACCCCGAAAATTGCTTCCATGATATATAATACAAGGTTGGTACACTTGTTCCTGATGTATCTTAACATTGGTAGCCATATTGGATGCTTCTTTATTGCTGGCTGTCGAAAAGGTTACACATATGTTGATGTGCTCTTGAAAACTTAATTTATTTTATTTTTAAACAATGCAATTGGTACATTATACGATGCCAATGATTTGTTTTGAAACGTTCGCGTCTCTTTCTCCAGTGATGGCGCTAGTGGTATCGTTTTGTTCTGTTTCATTTCTCTACACGAAGTATTAAAATTAGTTATATGTATGTCTCAAATCACGATGGGAACATTTGAATATTGCATTGTCATAGAAAAACACTAATGTTGATAGTTTCGCAACTCTAGCTACTCCAGAAATTGTTGATGTACAAAGAAACAGAGGAGTAAAGCTAAATAAAGGCGTGAAATAATGCAAATCATGGACAACTCGCCTAGGGTCGCATGTGTTGTCTCCACGCAGGGACAATGCGTAAGATCGCGCCGTCCGGAACGAGAAATTGGTCCGGTTAATCTATGTTCCCCGGGGATCGACAATTTGTCGGCTCGCTGGTCGGATAATCCCGTCGGGTGTCGGCTCGCTGGAACCGAGAACCGGACGTTCACAGTTCCGGTGCGGCGGTGAAAATCCGGAAAATGTCATTAACGCGGCACACGTCTCTGCTTCCGGTTTGCTTCGCCGACCAGGCAATCTCAATATCGTGACTGTGCTGATATATTTTACAGCACATTATTACAAAGTTCTTACACCGAATTTCACGTGCGACGAAATACATCAATGCCGATTAAAATTATACAGGTGGAAGAAATCTTGTCCACAATAATTAATACATAGATTCCTGCCTAAATTGTTACAAGTCAAAATATTTAATATCAAACAGACAAGCATGACATCTTCTATAAAAGGTTGGACTGTCATTAAGGCTGGACATTCACTGCACATGCATATTTCATCGTTTTTTACGAAAATGTAGGTTTTTATTATTCATTTGTACCAGAATGTATATTCTAGACTGCATTTTTTTAGGGCAATGACTTAGATAGAAGCTTTGTTCTTATATAAAAGTAATAAATAAACTGAACATTATTTACCATAATTAAGAAAATAAAAGCATTAATCGACAGGCCGCGACCATCGTTTTTAGTGTCCTAGGCGGCGCAAATTTTTAATGAATATTTATATGTACGTATACTATGTTTTTTATATGTATAAAGTATACTACATTATCTACGTAAAAATTTCTTGCATGTTTAAAACACGTTATTTATATTAATATTTCTAAGTACGGATTCTATATAATGATAAGATATACTTCCCGAAAGATTATATGTTTTAAATGTCGGTTTCTAAGGAATATGTATTTATTTATTTATAATATAAGAAAAAAAAGAAAAAAAACTACTACGACGAAATTATTATAATTAGGATGCTATCGACACGATTCTACTTACTCCTGGTACGACACTTTATTAAAGGTTTTGACTAAAATACCTATAGAGTCTATTTAATACAATTTTCATGGAATCCCAATTATAATAATTTCATTGTTTGTCCGTCCGTTGTAACTTAGTGTAACGTGCGTCTTTATAGTAATTTTTTTCTTTTTTTCAATTAAATAACTATAGTATTTTTTTTACATAAATAAATACTTATTCCTTAGGAACCGACATGTAACCCGTCATTTCTGACGGTTACAGCTAGTCGTAAGTAAATAACAATGCACACAAAAATAACATAGATTTATGTATATCGACTGGTATTATTGATTTGATTTATTGAATGATTTGATAAGCTTTGCATTAGTAAGCTCCATTCATGCTGCCCGCGTAGTCATCTTCACCAGCAGCGGTGACTCACTACGCTGGCGATGCAACGAGCCTCATGACCGTCTCCGCTTCGACGAAATCCACCCGAGAAATGCAGCGCCTGCGGTCAAAATCGTGAATCACTACAACATTAAATCTCGTCGTTAAAATGAAAACAGTGCCTGTTGACGACACCGTCGTGCGTCACACGGGCTGTTATGCCGCGTATGTGGGCCACTGCACCGCCGCCCGATAGCGGGCAATATCACTCGTTACTCACAACTCGGAGAGATAACGAGATATTTTTGTGAACTTGTAAACTTTCGAACTTTGGTCCAGCTGCGAAAATGAATATCGCTAATCATAATAAAGCGAATAACCTCGCAACGGAGATCTCCAGTCGGCGTGCCGTCAAATTTTCTCAAGTTTAAGGCGTCTGATACACATGCTTATTTAGTGGCACGTGAGCATGCGCAGTATCGACTTTGACAGTGGCATGCTTATTAGTGGCATGTGTGTACGCACATTGCTAGAAATGAGCATGCCACCTAGTGGCATGCTCATTTCTAATTATAAGCATGCCACTGTCATTCACCATAGAGAAGGGGTATCTTTGGAGCATGAGTGAACAGACTTGCTTATTTATGAGCATGCTTATGTCATTCGCGGGCTTCGCGGCTAGTATTATCAATGCGATCTTCTCAGTCCGCGACAGATGAAACAAATATGGCGCGTTGGGGAGATGATAAAACATTATTTTTCGTGACAGGATAGGAATCACGAATGTCTGTGGAATACTCGGTCACCGTTGTGTAAAAATAATATCGTGAGAAATAATGTTTACGAAACTTTATTAATAGGCAAACTAAAATCAAAAATGTGCGGATGGAAACTCGGGAACTTTTTTGATTTATTGATTTATTTTCTATTTCAGTTTGCAAAGTTTCCATTTTGAGCAAGAGCGTCTCTATTCTATGACAGCATGCAACTAATAAGCATGTGTGTTTGATTGTTAGCTTTGGGCATGCTTATTTATGAGCATGCCACTAATAAGCATGCCAGTAATGAGCAAGTGTGTACAGTTGTTAGGGCATGCTTATTAGTGGCATGCTCATTAGCATGCCACTAAAGAAGCATGTGTATCTGTACCTTAACTCCTAATAATAAATAAATCCCTGAATGCTTTTTAAAACCTTATTACGATTCTTAAAAATTGTCAATGCGCCAGTCTTTTTCACTATTTTTTACACTTACAAATTAGTCAATCAACAAACGGTTTTCAATTAAATGTAATTCAATTTGAGAGTGGGGTTGCTAGCAAAAAGGTGCTATTTAAAATGTTGGATACTTACTGTTTCTTCCAAAATATTTTATTCTTAAGCTAATTTTTAAAACTTCAACTCTTTACAAAGAATTTGGCAAATGCTCTACATAATGAAAATGTCTTCGAAATTGATTCTGTTCTTATATTATGTGCTTGTTAATTTATGTGAATAGGAACTTGCAAATATTAATTTTATTTATGAAAAAATTTGAATGTAGAAGTGCTTGGAACATATACGATATGTGTATTTTTACAAATTTTTAAAAAAAACTTCAAACGGCTATAAAGAAGATTTATAGCCATTTTTTTTAAATTTTCGAAAAAGGAAGCATTTTATTTGAGAATGAGTTGTCTAAATAGATACAGAGCGTCGTGTTTTTTTGATGTTCTTTTGTTTAGAATGCTCGAAAATTTTTCTCTTTGGCTGTGCATAATCAAATTTCTTTCGCGCTTTTTCTAATGATGAAATCAAAATGATTGAAAATGAAATTTTAAAAGCTTTGCTTGCTTTTGTGAATTCTCTCGGAACATTTTGAAACAGATAAACATCATTTCTAGGGATAAAGAGTCGGCTTATTTAGCCGACAAAGGTGAAGGAATTCGGAGTAATTATTTCAATTTCGCTCAGTTGCACTCTGGGATGCCCACAAATCACCCCACGGACGTCTCATCCTCGGCCTGCCCGGACTAAATTTTGCATAATATTAATAATAATAATAAAAATAAAATTTTATATAATAACAAAATTTCAATCCTGAAATCACAAAAGGCAGACAATATGTTGAAAAAAATATAAAACACAAGATCCAATTTGCGAAGGCGTTAACTTTGCCCAGCCGGGCCGGACGCTACGAAATAAAAAAGTTAGGGGTGAATTACAAGGCCGTAACTAATGACGCGAAGGAGCCCAGAAACGAGATTCGCCTTCACAATGATTTTCCGCAGAATCACACCCTTACCGAACCGTATATATTTTCATACCCGGCAAAATAACAGTAAATTTTACGTAGATAAGGGCGGTTGTGTAAGTTATAGCGAACTTTAAGGGTGTTGACTTTATAACAGTAATAGCACGCCACACACATAACAAACACATTAAAAGAAATATTATATTTACGTTGGTAGGAAATTTTTTTAATGTTTTGTTTTATTTTGCTTTCGTTTTTAATTCAATTTTATTACCAAGTGTGCTACTTCGACTACCGACTTTGCCAAAGATTTGGAATTTTGTATATAATAATTTCATATTTCTTTACATTTCTATGAAAAATGCTTGCAATAAAGAAAATAACCGAAACAATACAATGTGAACATATATCGTAGTTCTATTTTCGAAATCTGTTTTCTTATTATAGCTAGACCGCATTCAAAAGAATGTTCGCAAAAAATATGTGTGTTGTTACGATGCAAAAAATGAACACAAAATAAGTTTTTCTAGTAAGTAAGTAACCTTTTTTAAACTAAAAAATATATATATTTATTTGAAATATCACATTGAGGCTTGTAATACGGGCTTGCCAGGCAGCTTTCTCCCGCTTTCTTCTTACCGGACAAATCTAGGGAATGGTCTTTTGGTTGTGGTCGACCTATAGGTACGGAATAAAAAGTACAGCGTCTCGGTTTATTTTTCAAATAAATACTCTCGGATTGCGCACACTTCAAGCTTTTCGCTTGTATTTATATGTATACTGTAATAGATCTGAGGAACGTATGTCGCGACGCCAGAAAGAGACTGCATGACAGAGAGAGAGAATGTATAAAAAGGCGCGTGAATGTCGAGTCGCCCTCTTTTACTACCATTGTTATCCAGACCGCATCTTACTGTATAAACGATTGTCGAAACCGTTATTGTTACCAAATAAATACTTACGAGAACAAAGTCTTTACTGGAAGCAACCTCATCCCGAAACAAGAGTATTACATATACATATAAAAACGAGGTACTATTCGCTTCTGTATTTCGAGTAACACTGACGCAATGGGCAAATAAATCACATTGCGAAGCAGCGCCGACGGCGCTTAAGTCAGCCGCATTCACCGCACTCCCCCTCACCTCTTACCGCCATCTGGTACGCAAGAGTGGCCGGTACCGCTTCCTCTAACCATCGTCGCATATGACGTTAATGTGGGTTTTGCCCAGCGAAAACTCTTCACAGAAAAAAAGCGGGAAAGCCAACATTTTGAGCACTCAAGACTAGTGATGGGTCCGCTCTGTACTCACTACTACAATGTAGTACTACATTACATTGAAGTGCACACTTCGCACGTTTTGAAATTTAGTGCACACTACAAACTACAAACACCAAAGTTATTGAAAGTATAAACTTCAAATAGTACACTTCATTTCAAAGCGAACACTACAAAGTACACACACTTCAAAGTTACCGAAAGCACGAGAAACATACTTAAAATAGTGCATTTTTTACGTGAAATTTTTGGGAAGTTGATGTAGATATATGAAGAAATCTCTGGAAACTGTAACCCCCCCCCCCTGGTTTGAAAAATTTTTGAGAAGTTGATGTAGCTAAATGAAGAAATCTCTGGAAACTGGAGAAAATATCCTCATTTATCTTATAAATATTTTTCTCGTTGACCTTTTTTTTTTCTTTTTTAGCTCGCCAAATTTTTATTTGGGAAAGAAACTCACTTCATTTAAAAATTTACTTCACTTCATTAATATTACAATTACTTCATTACTTCACTTCAATTACTTCACTTCATTTCGTAGTACTACAATTACTTCACTTCAAGTATTTTTTACTACAATTGTAGTGTACACTTTGTAGTCTTCAAACTGGTGAACGTGTGTGTGTCGTAGTCTTCATTTTGAAATGTAGTTTTTCCCTTCGCTACTCAAGACCCAAGGAGAAAAGGGAGAAAGACGTACTCAGCATTATGTCAATATTAAAATAAAGCATATTTTCGCTACTCCTCGATAGCGACAAAAAGGGTGGAAAAAAATCGCAATTTTGCCGGTCAGAGAAGTTTAATCCCCTCTGTGTGTAGCCCAGCGGGTAGTTTTTGCTTTGGCTTGAACTTTGCTCATAACATTTTGGGTATCGGAAATATAACGCCGGAAACGGTATTATAGTCTGTGTATACATACTTAGGGGGGTAGGCAACGCCCCCCGCCCGCGAATTCTGCGAGGTTGACCCAGATCCCAGATATTCGCCGAAATGTAAAGGGTTGTAGCGT
>JADDOH010018622.1:0-27900 GCA_016648135.1 Agrypnia vestita
ATAATATATTTATTTAATCAAAGTATGTACCATTGCTATCTATGCACTTTTGCCATCTCATAGGTAGTTCATCAATCCCTTTACTAAAAAAAACATTCGGACGGGAATCAATAAAATCTTTGAAGGCGGTTTGGACTGCCCCCTCGGAGTTGAATTTTTTCCTTTGCAAGAAGTTATCCAAATTTCGAAAAAAAATGGTAATCTGTTGGGGCAAGGTCCGGAGAGTACGGTGGATGTCTTAGACATTCCAATTGAAGCTCCTCTAATTTGGTAACCGTCTGTTGTGCAGTGTGCGGTCTAGCGTTATCATGAAGCAGCAGTGGCCTAGAGCGATTAACCAGCCTCGGTTGTTTAGCAGCTAGCTTTTCCATCATGGTTTGCAGTTGCTGACAATAGACATCTGCCGTAATCGTCTGGCCAGATTTAAGAAAGCTGTAGTGAACGACACCAGCACTAGTCCACCAAACGCTCACAAGTAACTTTTTTGGAGTCAATTTTCTCTTGGGGCATGGTTTGGCTGGTTCGGCAGGGTTCAGCCATTGCGATGAACGCTTCCGATTATCGTACAGGATCCACTTTTCATCACAGGTAATGATTCGATTTAAAATCCCTTCATTATTGTGCCGGTTGAGAAATGCAACGCAGCAGTCAACGCGCGATTGTTGATTTGCTTCACTCAATTCGTGAGGTACCCACCTTTCAAGCTTTTTCACCTTACCAATTTGCTTCAAGTGGATTAAAACAGTTTTATCACTAACACCGCAGCCTGCAGCTAACTCGGATGTGGTTTGCGATGGATCCGCTTCCACAATAGCCTTCAATTCTTCATTATCAACTTTGGTCTCCGGCCGTCCACGGGGCTTGTTCTGCAGGTCGAAATTTCCAGAACGAAAACGTTGGAACCAAAAACGCACTGTGTTTTCTTTTGCGGCACCGTCACCATACACATCATTAATCCTTCGAGCCGTTTCTGCAGCACTGGTGCCATGGTGGAACTCGTACTCGTAAATCACGCGATATTTCAAGTTTTTCATTTTGTAAGCTGAGTGACGCAAAGAAAAAAACAATTGAGTAAAAAACAAATGAATTATAATTTTTATAACACAAATACATGAGTAAATAGCTGTATAAATTTGGATTTGGAATTCCTAACCAAAGAGAAGATATTTGAGATCAAATTTGCCAGTACGGCAAAACGCCAATTTCATATGTAAGGACCTAATATATAATAAAAATGAGTATTACACTATATTATTGAACGTGTTAATAAAAGAATGAAAGATAATTTATGTTTAAATAATAAGTATTAAATAAGATATTACATTTTAAAGTTTCGAAAAATGTACTGTATATTTTGACATTTCATAGGAAATATCTGAGGAAAAATGTGTATATCATAGACAATATATAAGTTTACGTGACAAATTTATATATTTTATAGACGAAAGAAGTATGATGTATAGCTTTTTCTTTTATATACCCTTCTCCATGGTTCTTAAAGTAATGACTGACATTCAAAATGTATGGTATAATTTTCGAAACTTTAAAGTGTAATATCTTACTTATTATTTAAGCGTTAATAATCTTTCGTTTTGTAATCAGGACATTCAATTATATAGTGAAATACTCATTTTCACTGTATATACAATACAATTGGATCATGGTCTTGGATTATGCCGAAAAATGAAGTAACTCCTCACCGGCGGGCTGGTCGGCCTTCCTAGAGAACTCTGAGCACTCCTCCTCGATGTCGGGGAGCCATATGTCCATCTTCGTGTTGGGCGCACCGCCGCCCGCTCCTTCATCGCCGCTGCCGGCTGCAGACCCTGGCTCGGGCTTCACGGCAGGAACATCTTGGTCAGTGCGGCTCATGGTTTCACCTTCCAGATAGCGAGAGATGCGGATAGCAAACGGCGACTGTCAAATGTATGCCGACCATAGACACGAACGGATCATAGATAAATTATTTAATTATTTAATCGACAGGTAGGTCTTTCAAAATTCTTCCCTTTCAAATGGCTGGTGGGCAGCGGGGCGTCGGTTCTTTCGTCACTGGGCGTCGCGGCGGTACACTGTGCGTCGCGGTTTCTGAAACGTCGTTTCTGGCGTCAAAATGCCGGTTCGGTGGTCGCTACCGTTCGGACTTACCTTCTTCGAGAGTTACCAGGGTTTCCGGCCGTACCGATTTTACGGGTCTAACTAGAGTTCCTGGTTCCTCCACCTTCAACTCCCAACTTCCACTCACAACTTCCACTTCAACTGCCGCTCTTGGCGGCTAGCTTCGCCTTATATTCTCTCCCCGGCGACCCAGGGTGTGGTCGCGGGGGCTCGAGGGGACGCCTCCAGCTCCTCGTTGGCCACGTGTGTGTGGTCTTTCGCCGATTGGCTCCTTCGATGTCCGCCTCCATCGTTCATTCGTCTCCCTCGGTCCCTCCCAGGTCCCGATTGACGCTATTGGTTACAGAACCCAGTGTCGCCTCCGTTCCGCCCCCTATTGTTCTCCCAGTTTGCGGCTGCTTTCGATGTTTTCCCGGTATGTAGGCCTAAATACTTTGTTATTTCACGAACGCTTTGTTCACTGTTCATATCCCTATCCCATCACCATTTCTATCTCACTTTTTCTTACACACAAAAAAAAAACATTGAAAAATGAATTAAACTTAAAGAAAACATTACAGCACAAATTGGCAAAGGCGAAAAATTGAAAACACAAATTTGCATCAACACTTATTACCCAAAAAACAAAATTGCTTACATATACATACTTAATTAAATCGACACGCCAGATAAACTTATTCTTATCGACCAGTTATTTCTACCATTATTGACTAATTACATGGGATTGAACAAAGGGTTTCATTAGATCACAATAAAATTCCTTAAGTATGCATTATAATATCAATCTTATTATTAAGTCATCAGTTTGATTCTTACAGTAGGCCTCCCAACTTTTAACGTAATTATTTATATTTTATACATTACATCATTACAGGTCAATCCTTATTATTAACATTGATTATCCTCTTCGATACATCCACAAAATTATTATTATTTCTTTTTTTTTTATATGATAAACCGAACGGTATTTAAAATTTACCACTACGCATATTCTCTCCCTTTTTTTTTCATTTTAATTTTTTTAAACAATGACAAAATGTACTTGATACTTGGTTTTATTTTTAATTTTAGCTTAAATAAAACAAGTCATCATACTTCTTAGTTGGACCAAACATAATTGTCAATATGTGACATAAAGATACAAAACGAAGGGCTAAAATTATACAGACATCGTGGCATTTCTTAGTGAATCAATTAACATAAAAACTTATTTACATGGGATCATCCAAAATAGGTACATGCTTCAAGCGGGTCCCCTAATGTTAATGTTCTGTATACATATTTGTAATTTCTTTCGGGATTACAGAGTACATGAATTTGCATCAACGCCGCTTGCCCAAAAGGAATGCTTACATAATTAAATTCGATAAACATTTTTTTTATCGACCAGTCATCTCTATCGTTACAGATTAATACTTAAAGTAGATCTCCCAAAATTTAATGTCATGTATACTTCACTTATAATAGTTCGGTGACTTTGTCTTCGTTACCGATGTATACCTATTACTAGAAATATAAAATTTAAACCAAATGCCCCGAGTGTATAAAAAAAGGATACATATAAATTATAATTGTCCAGGTAGTGAAAGAGAGGTGGGCGTGAATTAAAATTATACAAAATAGGCAATGCAAAAATTCATGTCCCAACATGTTTGCATCCTCGTATGTACTTATAACTTAATGTATCGGTACTTACACTTATTCTAACACGGTATTTACTTATTTGCAATTAATTAAACTATTTTGTCTTAATCCCGTATGCACGTTTTTCGTCTTTCCTTTCCTATCAGATTTATGTCTTGAAAGGAATTCGTACGATTACAAAAACCATAAGCGGTCGCTTGATATTAAACAAAGTCTATTCGAGCGATGCATATTCTGGGAACAACTAATAAACATTATAAACAATAAACAAAAAAATCACAATTGGTATTTCATTTGATTCACAGAAACAAATAATGACCTACAAGATCTCGCTGGTGGTAGGTATATAAAATATCCTTAACATAACAGTAGTGATTACTCTGACACGGAATAATTTGTACAAACCCAAAATAAATACGGTAAGATATTAATGTACAAATTATATTACCGCAATGTACAAAAAAAAATGCAAAGTTACAAAATGGATGAATCATCTCACGGATTACATTTCTCCTTCTAATTTGCCGAATAATACTAGTAAAAATTCAGCACACAATGAAACCCAATTAACAGTCATGTTATGTCGTAGGACTACACAACCAAAAGGTGAATTCTAAATAAGAATAAAATCATACTTAGTTTTCATGCATTTCCTCGCACTATGTCAATTGTTCATTTATAATTACATAGTTTTACGAAATGATACATATACCTTAATATAGGTTGACATATTTATCACGGAAATAGATTATTTTCTTACAACTTACGAACTTGTATAAGAAAAGTTTTTCTAAAAAAACTATCGGGCGCATGAAATACTATAGAATACAAAATGAATGTGAAAATAATATATAAAACGAGTAACATCCACCTGCAGAGATGACGTGGGCTATTCAAATTATTATCACCTTACTTAATTAAACATATCGGTGGCTAGCATTAAATGGATACACATTAACCGGACAGACATCGGGTGAAATACATTAATATGATTAACTACCACTTTGCTATAATATAGTCGGTACGTGAGTCGGCGATCCCTATCCCTTGGCGCCGAATACAGCCGTAATTAACCGTAACTAGCGCTTATTTTAGTGGTATATATGTCTACCTTCTCAATTGATTGACGCACATCATTCTTTTTTTCTTTCTTTTTTTATATATAATTTGTAGGAATTGGTATTTCATCTCGCGGAAAGTGTCTATTGCAGAAGGAGTCCACGTGTGGTGCCGGCATGTCCCGCGCTTTTTAAGACGTCTGTATTGTCCATCGGGGTCAATAGCTCGTTTACTGCGCTGACTTTCGAAAATATTATTTTGCCTAGAATATTTATTTCTTTTAAAACATATGTCGGCCCTTTCGTAGGACGTAGCATTTCTAAAACCCATTGTCTTACGCGTTAATGGTCTTCCTAGCCCATTGAGACGGTCGAACGCACAATCCGTGTCGTAAACCAATTTTGCGATGTTTCCCCAGAACAAAAGACGTAGGCTTATTGTTCCCCCACTAACGACAGGAGGTGCGTTTTTTAACGTCCGGCAGTGATATCCCCTCAACAAAAGCTCCGATATTTTCTTCAAACTCCATTGTTTGACCCTTAGTTTGCGACCTCGGAGGAATTACTTGTCGCAATGTTATTTTCCTTTTAAACAAAGTTCACATATTTCGTCCTCGGATAAAAGATCGGAGCTGCCAGGGCTGTTCTGCCGCCGTGACCACATGGCGCGTAATTTTTGAAGTCATGGGCGATTCGATCTCGGTATTGCCCTAGGATATAATTAATAACTCGGTTCGCGTCATATTCCGGTACATCATACTTAAACCTCTAACAATACTTTTTTGTCAGAAGAAATTGATTTTTCCGCAACTCTAAATGAATTTTACCGCAGGGCATTGTCGACAATATTTCACTCGGGTTTTGATAATTATACATTTATATCGATGAAAGGTGCTTAGGTGATGCATCTGGAATACTGTTTCTTGGACTGCGGATAGGGTCAGCCATTACTAGAGCGATGGCTCCTCAGACCACATTTTACTCAGCCGAAGAGCACTATAAAAATCAGAAATATATTTGTTGTTATGTACAAACAAAATATCAAGTTACGACAAACGGTACTAGGTTACCAGATTTGGTAATTGCTATATTGTAGCAGACCGGGACTATGCCCTCAAACCATATAAATAGCAATTTTAATGTTAGGCCCAATTTTAATTGCGGTCCGACAAGAACACCTAGATTTTAAAGAAATCAGAGAGATGTTTTGGACCTCACCGGGAATCGAACCCAGAATTCTCAGTATGCAGAGCCAATGACATGGCCACTGGACTACGAACTTCGATGTTATTTACCAATGTTGTCGCATAGTTTGGTCATGTGGAACTGATGAGCAAAGAAAGAATGGTAAGGAAAATTGTTTGTCGAAGGCAGCAGAAGCAGAGGACGTCCGCGGAATAATAGTAATAAAACAATATATTCGGTGTATGAAACTCTTTTATTTTATTGTATTTGATATACCTACATATCTTGTATTTTATATACCTACCTATTAATAGGAAAATGAATATTTTAATAAAAAATACAACTTATAATTAAATTAAGCCAGATATCTTTTGGCATTATGCCTTTCCAAAACAACTTCGTGAATTTTCTGTCGATTCTTTAGATAGTTGGGTTTTGAAAATATCTAACTGAACCACATATAATTTATTCTGCATATCAGTCGTAGGCTTTGGATTCACTTTACTTATTACCTGCAAACAAAGAAAAGGTTTTAAACAGAAAAACTAAAGTACAATACAGATCAAATAAAAACATATTGTTCTTGCAAACACTAAATAGGTAGGAAAACATTTTTTCGTCAATAACTAACCTACCTAACGCATTTCATCATACTCTCGAATCTACATCGAAAATCTGTTGGACAGTGCGCATTTAGGCGGGAATAAAGCCACAAAACATTAAATTAGTTGCGTAATGCAGCCCACTAGTCTCCTTTCATCTTCTTGTGCACATCTTCAGTCATTATTTAGTAAAACAGCATTGTTGATGATATGAACGTCATGTATCGAAACATTTGCGTGCTGTCATGGTGCTGTCAATTGTGGTCAAATGAAATTTAAATGATGTAATGCCATATGCAAAATTATTTTGACGTGCATTTACTGCATTTGTCTATGATTTTTAGATTACACAATTGCAACACCCCTAATCCGATATTTGACAGATTTTTTGGTTTGAAACAACTCTTTCTGCGAGATTTCGCGTGACCTTGAGGTTAAGCTCAGTTTAACCCAGGATTTTCGCTTACTTTGATCGAACTTGAAACAACCGGGCCATAGTTATCATTATCAGAGGAAATAATTTACATAACATCGACAGTGAAATATGACGCGAATCCGTTTTTAAAGGATAGCTCTAATAGATGGCCGCTTTGCAGAGTCTGCCTCGCGACCGTAATAAAATATAGTCTCAAAAGTTCATCATCATCATAATCATCATCATCATCATCATCATCATCATCATGATCATCTCATGGTTGCATAACTGGAGGGACTGGTATAAGTGACGTTGTTCCGCACGGGGTAAAAATGTCGTAATTATGAGAATGATTTCCGACCTCTGATAGGAGATGGCACCATAAGAAGAATACAAAACTAGTTTGGAACCTTAAAGAACTTTCTGAAACTTTCTCCATCTAGAACTTTCTAGAGCATTCTGGAACCTTCTCTTAATCTTCTGGAAACTTCTAGACCCACCGATGAACTCAGCCACTCGGTTTGGAACCTTATAAAACCTTTTTAAACTTTCTCCTTCCATTCGAGAACCTTAATGAACGTTCTGAAACCTTCTAGACTCACTGACATACTCCGCCACTCAGTTTGAAACCTTATAGATCTTTTAGGAATCATCTAGAACGTTCTATTTCCAGAAATTTGTAGAGCTCTACCGAACGTTCTGGACCTTCTAGATTCACCGACACACTCCGCCACTCTGTTTGGAACCTTTTAGAACCTTCTTGAACGTTGTCTTTCTAGAATATTTTAAAGCATTCGAGAACCTTCATGAACGTTCTGGAACCTTCTTGACTCACAGTCACTCTCCGCCACACTGTTTGGAACGTAAGAGAACATTCTTTAGAATAATAAAGAGTCTTCTACAACATTCTCCTTCCATAACATTCTAGAACTTTATAGAACGTTCTGGAACCTTATAGAGTCACAAATACACTCCGTCATTTTGTTTGGAACCTTATAGAACTTTCGGGAATTTTCTAAAACGTTCTCCTTCCAGAACTTTCTAGAGTGGATTTTTCCGGAACCTTCTACACTTACCGACACAGTCGGCGGGCCCATTTTGGAACAATCTGAAGTATTTACGGCCTTTCCATAACAAAAAAATGTGCTAAAATGCACATTTTCGTCACGCACTCCCACTCACGCTCAACCACCCCCCCCAAACTCGCACATTTTCAATGGGACACCAAGGGCTATCCACCACCATAACCACTGGTGGGTGGTTGTGGCTGGTTGTGGAGAAAACTTGGCGGATAGGGAAACACGGGTTTATTTATATATATCGACGGCTCCTACGTATAATATCGTAACCCACAACGCGACGATTTTGAGTTTGTTGTGTATTTCATATGTTTTTAATTATATATTTAATTCCTAGAACGAAAAAAAAATTTTTTTTATGATAAAAAAACGTTATTTATTGCAAAATATTTATTTTTCTTTCTTAGAATTAAAGATATAATTAAATACACTAAGAACTCAAAATCGTCGAATTGTGGGTTACGATATTATACGTAGGAGCCGTCGATATATTGATATTGATTAAAAAAATTTAAACCTTCCTAAAATCAAACTTCAATTCATTAATCATTTAAACCTATAACTTTTTCAAAATACTATACTTCATTATCAAATTAAATTTTATTACCGTACTAGCTGTGCCCGCACGGCTTCACACGCGTAGATTTTTAGTACACTGTTTGGATCGTCATAGAACTTTCGCAAACCTTGTAGAACATTCTCCTTCCAGAACTTTCAAGAAATTTAATGAATGTACAGAAACCTTCTAGACACACATATTCCGCCGCTCAGTTTAGAACCTTATAGAACTTTCGGGAATTTTCTAGAACCTTCTCCTTCCAGAACTTTCTAGAGTAGGTTTTTCCGGAACCTTCTAGACTCACCGACACAGTCTCGATGTGACACCAAGGGCTATCCACCACCATAACCACTGGTGGGTGGTTGTGGCTGGTTGTGGAGAAAACTTGGCGGATAGGGAAACACTGGTTTCTTTGTGTGTATATATATATATATATATATATCATCTTCTACATTAAAAACACAAACCACCTAACAGCAACCAGTAACTCGCATTCACATAATACTAGACAAGCATTACGAAATCTTGACGAAATACCAAAAACTAAGACAACACATGGACAGAAAAATTACTCATACATAGGGCCTAAAATATTTAACATATTTAAAACAGACTTCCCGGAAATCAGAATATACTCAATTAATAAAATAAAAGCTTTAGCAAACAACTGGCTTACCTCCAAAGGTAGAACAGCAACTGAAAATTTACTTACTGTAATTGCGTAATAATGTCTTTAAATAAAAATATATACCTATATAAATTAATTAATTAATTAAGGAAAATAAAAAAAAATCTTAAACAAAACTTTAACCTTTTTACATTAAACAATTATTCTACACATATTTACACTTGGACTTATGACTAACTCAACTTTCACTAACATTCCACTTGATACTCTATAGATACATAATAACTACCTTATGAAAATAAATACTACTGAAGAACTCGAAAAAATATTATAATTGTGTGCTATAACGCCACTCTGGGACAGGCGTAGCCTAGTAGAGTGGCATAATCCACAAATTAAACAAAACAAAAAAATGTGTAAATTATCTTAGTTTTATCTTATGTTTTATTGTTAAATTAGTATTAAGTATCTTATTTGTAAACAAGGATTTTAAATAAATAAATAAATAAAAATTATAATATATATATATATAATATATAAATATATATTGATTTTTGGATTATTTTCATCTCAAGTGTCATAATGGCGAGAAAATATCATTTATGTGATGAAGACACACACACTAACACAATAGAACCTTAGATATATTTTCTATTATGTTACTTTAAACACTTTATTATCTATTTACTATGTTTTGAACCTACACAATATTGTAAACTATGCCTGTCTCAACACAGATATTTCTAGTGAGACAGGCACAGTCCAAACAAAATTTTATACATAAAATTAAATAGAAATAAATAAATAAAATAAATAATAAAGATATTGAACGACTTCTTGATAGTTCGGGTCACTTATTTCACTAAATAAGTGAAGATTGTGATTTACAATTCGAAAATTTAGACCCAGAATTTGAAAGTGAAACTGAAATTTTATCTTAGAAGAGATACCGGAGAGTGACGAAGACATTGAAGTTATTGAGGGACAGACCAATTAAACTAATGTGCCCGATGTCGACATAGAAAATTTGTTTTTCACTTCAAAATCCGGCTTTCGATGGTCCTCTGTGCCACAAACTAGCTCACGCACTAGAGCTCATGACATCGTTTCATCGGCCCCAGGATTGAAGAATGGCAGTCAAAATATATCTTCAATTATAGAAGCATTCAACATGTTTATAACTGAAGAAATGGTGGAAGAAATATTAGACACTTTTTGCCAGCTTAATCCAAAAAATTCTGGAACTTCCAACATAGCATGCGAAGAATTACTTGCCTTTATTGGAATTCTTTTAGCTTCTGGAAGAAATCGCGGTAGACATTTAGAATTAAGTGAACTTTGGACTACCGAGGATTTGTTCCGGCAGCATTTTCTTCTTTCCCCTTTATCGAGAGATCGCTTCCGATATGTATTTAGTAATACACGTTTTGACGATGGAACCACGAGGGCAGCGAGAATTGAACAATCAGGGGATAAACTGGAAGCCCTTCGGTTAATTTTCGACAAGTTTGTTGCTGCTTGTATAAATTATTATTGACCCGGAACCCATATCACTGTAGATGAACGACTAGCTGCATATCGTGGTCGTTGTCCTTTCAGAGTATACATGAAGGCAAAGCCGCAGAGATATGGTGTTAAAATTTGGATAGCCGCTGATTCTGCGACCGCTTATATTTGTAATTTACAAATTTATACAGGCAAATTGAACAACCAGAGAGAAATAAATCAGAGTCAAAGTCGTATTAGAAATGACTAATCAATGGATTATTCATTTCTAATACGACTCTTTGACTCTGATTTATTTCTCTCTGGTTGTTCAACTTTTCAATTAGCGGTTAGAAATTTATTCCTCGACACGGTTCAATAAATATATTGAACGATAATTTTTTCACCAGTATACCGTTAGCCAACATTCTTTTGGAAAAGAGACTCTCTCTGACTGGACGCTACGGGCGAACAAAAAAGAAATTCCAAAACAATTTGTGGCTTCAAAGGAAAGGGCAGAATAAAGCAGCATTTTTGGCTTCACAAATAATTTAAGTATTGTTTTGTACGTGCCAAAAAAATCTAAAGCGGTCATAATTCTTTCGTCGGAATTCCACGACAGAAAAGTAGATTCCGGGGCAAAAATAAAACCAGATTTTATTTTACATTATAACAAACTAAAAGGAGGTGTTAACGTTGGTGATATGATGACCAGGGAATATTCTGGTGTAAGAGCGACAAGGAGGTGGCCAATCAGATTGTTTATGTAAATTTTGGACATGGCTGTTTTAAATGCTTATTTGTTATGGATGGTAGAAAACCCTGGCTGGCGAGAAAAGGACAGCGCACGTAGGAAAAGGTTCATACGAGATTTGGCAATAGATTTAGTGAGCGAGAACGTGAGCGGTAGGAAGAATAGTGGGATTCATTTTCATCGTGGGCAATTAAATAGTTTCGCCATTTTTGGAAAATCTAGTAACCTTGTGATAGTGATAGTGATAGGAAAATCTAGTAACCTTGTGATAGTGATAGTGATAGGAAAATTTAGTAAACTTGTGATAGTGATAGTGATAGGAAAATCTAGTAACCTTGTGATAGAGAAAGTAGTGTGAGCGGTGAAGAACTTCAATCAAAAAGGAAAAGATGTAAATTTTGTCCACGTAAAAAAGACAAAAAAAAAAATTTTCGTTGTAGCGCGCTACAAAGCAATCTGTAAGACTCACAGACATGAAACATTTACTGTCCGAATTGTAAAGACAATCGACATTAATTTGCAATATCTATTTTTTGTTTAAATAATCGATTAATTAAATTTTTTATATTATGTCATTCTATTTGTTTTATAAAATTATTCATCGCGTTTCATATAAAAAAAGTGTATTTTTTCAAAAATATTTGTATTTATTTCTTCATGTTGATACTATGTCTTGTTATTTTTCACTCTGACAATTTATCGCTCGGATTTTACAATTAATTCTTTCATTTATTATATATTTTTTGCCTTTAAGTTCCGTATTATTTACTTGTACCTACTTATTTTTAGTAATATGTTTATTCCATTTCTATTATAATATTGTTTTTCATTTAAGAAAAATGTGTTTTTTAAAATAATTTATTCATACTTTCTATGTGAATACTTTTTTTTTCATTCTTTCAATAACTAACAATTTACTACTCAAATAATAATATACATAAACATAATAATTCACTTTATTTATTATTATCCTTTTTGTACAAATTACGTATTGTTTACATGTTTTACTTATATTTGACGTTATATCAATTCTAAATGCTTTGTTTTCTTATATTATGTATTCATATAAAGATAGAAACGTTTCAATATTTAAAATATTTTTTCATTATACATATAATTCATTAAATTTTGTCTATTCTGACAAAAACAAACAATTTAATGGTCAGATTGTAAAAACAATAAATCAAGCTTTATTTATATATTGCGTATTGTTTCCTTGCTTCGAATTTGAATAAAAAAAAATGTGTAATTTTTTTTCATCTCTTATTTTGATTTTTCTATTCGCTTATTTTTTTTCAAAGTATTTTAATTCGGGGTAAATATATTTTAGAAAAATAATTTTATTCACATTAATAATTCAGAGATCGTAAAATGCTTAAAACCACTGTCACCCGTTACAAGATGCCAGCGGGCGATAAGACAAGCGACGATCTCATGGTCAGTGGATATTTCGGCAGAGCCCGAGTATGACATGTATTGATGCGTACGTAGTAGTACATATTATACGTAATATCTTTTAAAAGACTTGAATTTTAATAGAAATCCCTACGATACATCGTGCCATTCCATCAACTCGTGATTGAGATTAAAAAAATATAATAAATGTCACGAAAAACGGTTAAAAACCAAAATTTCGTACTGGGTCCTAAAACGACCTACCACCGCGGGACGTGTTTTGCTTTATCGGGCTTTACGGGTTATTGCAGACTACGAAAAAAAAACCTCAATAACAGTATGTGTGTCCATGTTGCCAGTTGCCGTTATGAAGAAATTCACATGTTTATTTTTTTAATTTATGGCAACTGAACGGTAGTTCACTAAACTGAACCATACAATTCAGTCGTTCAGTAAGGTGAACTGTTCAAAAAGAACAGTTCGTTCATGAACGACCCATCTCTAGGAGTTATGCAATTTCAAAGTTTGCATTTTTTCAATATTTCTGACTTCTTACAAAATGGTAAATTATCATTGCAGTAACTTATTTCGATTACGAAAAATTCATTGGTCACAGTAGGTACAGGTTAAATAAAATTATAAAAACCCTGCAAAAATTCCAATTGGAGTGTTTTGTTGTTGGAATTCTAAAGTTTTTATCATTTTATTTGACTTGTTTTCAAGGGAATGAATTTCAAATTCGATATAAGTTACTGTAATGATAGTACACCGTTTTACAAAAGAAGAAAAAAAAATGCAAACTTTGATGTCGCATATCTACATAACTATTGTCGTGGCTGCGTGAACATTTTAGACTCATAATCAAGGCAGGAATATAGCCCTGCGAGGTTATTAATGTTTTCCAAATAACCCTGTACCTGCTAATATGCATTTTTTTAAACGAAAATTAGACTATTTTAACTTCAAAAAAAAAATGGAGTTAATTGGATAGTTTGAGACAGTATATCGCTCATGATAAAACAATACTTCCTAAGCCTCTACAGGGGAGGCAAAAAACTGCGTAGATTCTTTAGTTATAGTTGTTGTAATTATGTTTTTTTACATTTTTTATAAATTATTTAAATATGTTATTTATACTCTAATAAAAATAATGATTAATGTTTTACTTATGTGTGATACGAGGTATTACTTCCACTGAAGTAATAATATTGTGGCTTACAAGTAATTGCTCACAAATGTCTCGATAAAAATGTCTACTTTTTTAATAAAAACACACACTTTACACGTTATTTATTAAAATCTCGCCATATAAAACAATAATATGCGAAAATATTCATACAGTTCAGATTCAATTTAATTTCAGCTGCCGAAGGGCATCGTTATTATTACTAAGATTGATTAATATTTGTTGGAGGAATTTTCTGATTTTAAGTTACTCTGGTTCGGATTGTCTACAGGGAAAATTGAACTAGAAGCTCTCTAGATTTGAAAGATGCCACTTACCAGTTTGCAGGAACCTTGGCGTCTCTCTCCGTCCGATCTCTGTTCTCTTCCGTGCAGCTACCAAATCCGCTGAAAGCACCACTTTAACACACCAAATGTTTAATTATATTTTATAGTTTTTATCCGCCGCGACCAAATTCAACCGTTGGTTCGAGATGTCCCAAACAATCTGTCTCGTAGCAACTGTCACACACAGAGAGCTTCGCGCTCGTAGATATTTCCTTTTATAAAATTTTCGACCAGAGACTAACAGATTTTTTGCTCGAACAATATTATTTCATCCCCTGTCCATTAAATAATTTAAAATAAAAAAAATACATATTCGTCGGTGGCCGACTGCTTAGTGCCTCAAAAAATCGAGCAGCGCGGCGATAGACAATGGGACGAAGGCAACATTTTATAAGTTATAATACAAATACCCACAGACGTTATAATACATAGAGACGGAATGCAGCTGGTGATAACACCAAGCACTTTGCGAGCCGACCACGTAAGCCCGGTTATTTCAAGTTTGATCAAAGTAAGCGTAAATCCTGTGTTAAACCGAGATTAATCTCAAGGTTACGCGAAATCACACAGAAACAGTTGTTTCACGACAAATATTGGATTAGGGGTGTTGCAATTGTGTAAACTAAAAATCATAGACAATGCACGTCAAAATAATTTTTGCACATGGCATCAGTCATTTAAATTTCATTTGGCAGACGCAAATTCTTCGACGCATGACGTTCATATCATCAACAATACTGTTTTACTAATAAGAAGTCCGAGAAGTGAATATCCTGAAGGATGTCCACTTGAAGATGAAAGTGGGCCGCATTACGCAACGAATATAATGATTTGTGGCTTTGTTCCCGCCTAAATGCGTACTGTCTGACAGATTTTCCAAGTAGATTCTAGAGAGAATATGGTGAAATGCTCCAGGAAGGTTAGATTTTTGATGAAATTAAATGTTTTCCTACCTATTTAGTGTTTGCGAGAACAACATGTTTTTATTTGATTTGTATTGAATTTCTTTAGTTTTTCTGTTCTGAAAACTGAAGCCATAGCCCACGACTCCAAGTGATATGCAGAATTAATTATATGTGGTTCAGTTAGATACTTTCAAAACCCAACTAAAGAATCGGCAGGAAATTCACGAAGTTTTGGAAAGGCAAAAAGCCAAAAGAGATCTGGTTTCATATAATAATAATTGAAAAATTTACTTGAACATGTGCTCAGAATGCCAGAGGAATGAATACCAAGAAGGATCCTCTTGGCAACCCCGGAGGGAAGACGGCCGGTGGGTCGACCCAGATTAAGCTGGAAGAGACAACAAAAAAATGTATTTGAAAACAGAATGGGTCTGGACTGGTTGACTCGAGTAGAAGCAGCGCAAGACAGGGGATCATGGAAGCACCTTGTCGAGTCTTTGGGCCCCCGACCCTACTAGGACATGGGGAAGAAGGATGAAAAATTTTATTAAAATTTTGAAAATGATGAAAAATTTTATTAAAATTTTCATTTTTCTGTTAATAGGTATATAGAATATAATAAAAGAGTTTCATACACCGAAAATATTGTTTTATTACTATTATCCCGCGGACGCCCTCTGTTTCTGCTGCCTGCGACAAACAATTTTCCTTACCATCCTTTCCTTGCTCATCAGTTCCACATGACCAAACAATGCGACAACATTGTTAAATAAAATCGAAGTTCGTAGTCCAGTGGCCATGTCACTGGATCTGCATACTGAAAATTCCGGGTTCGATTCCCGGTGAGGTCGCAATACATCTTTCTGATTTCTTTAAAATCTAGTTGTTTTTGCCGAACCGCAATTAATTATTGTAGCATTAAAAATTGCTGTAGGTACATATGGTTTGAGGGCATAATCCCGGTCTCCTACAATATAACAATTACCAAATCTGGTACCTAGTACGGCTTGTCGTAACTTTATATTTTATATATATATATACAGACCAATCCAATATCAATTTTTATGACGAAATCTAATAGGAAATGACATGCCGATTGCGGTGATATACGACATGTCGGGTTTGGTTCAATTTAATATCACTCATCTTGGTGATGTTTTGCGCGTTACGCAGCATCCGGCCCGCCACGTACCGTTAACGTGCGGTCCATAAAACCCGACGCCCACCTGCACGACCACCTAGGGAATCTATTGCGCAGTTATTAATTTAACTGCCAAAGATGATAAAAGATGTGTTTAAATAGTTATAATAGCAGCCCTGGGCAAGGGAATCTGCTCATCTTTAGATTAAATAACCAAACCCTTTATCTCCCATCAGTTTTCGAAATTAAAAGACCGCCAAACCCCCGTTTATTAAAATTACAAGCAACAAACAAGAAATAAAAGTTACATAAAAAAATTACAAAAAATTATAAGTTATAAAATTTACATAAAATTACATGAAAGGTCAAAAAATACAATCCAGGTAAAAAAATATACAATCATTTACAATATCATAGCATAACATTTACAAATAACCGGTTCCACGATTGCCGAGACCGACGGATACTTTTATTTCAAAATGTTCTCCGGTCAATCGCGGAAGGAACCATTATTACACCTAAATTTATTTATTTACTCAAAATGTGAGCGACAAATTATCACACATATTTATGACAAATTATCGAACATATTAATGAATGACAAACAATTTTCCCCCCGCTGGCGCCATAACGGGGGGCGGGGGCGCCCGCCATCGGTCATTATAATCTCATTAGTGGAGAACAATAAACAAGATGGCGGCGGTGGCAATTAAGTCCTCGCTCCGCCTACCGCCATTTCTAAAATGAATCACTTTCTCTCCATTCATAAAATTATTTCATATGCATAAACTTATAATATTAAATAAACCTAGAATAAACACTTAATCACATTATTGTTCACACAAATGTTACACACATTATTGTTTGTTTTGGTGCCTCGCACTCGGCGAGCCTATGGCATTTAAGGTCCTGTACAGAACAGTTTAGCTATCTTTTTCTTTGTAAAACATTTTCATGCGTTGTAAGCTTCAGTTCGAATAAATAAAAATAAATAAATAAAGCGGTCCGGACGGAAAACACGTAGAACACCTAACAGCAGCACATAAACAGCCTAAAATTTCATTTTGTGAAGTATGTAGAGTAATAAAAGTAACATTTTTTGTTCATATTAAAATTATATTATTACAATATACATTTTTTCCTTTTTTTTAAATGCAACAGGCCAAGAGGTCCAATTACTGAAGTCGTTCCATCAGAAAAAGTATTCAAGCTTGAGTAAATCACATTGAATAAGAGGGGAATCATAATAAACAATTGGGAGTTCACTGATTACAAATGTTGACAACTTTTTGATAATAGTGGAAAAATAAGCAAAGCATAATACGTATGGAAAATGGGTGTATCCTAGAACAGATATTAAACATTTAAAACAAATCTTAAAAGATTGGTCGTGATATTTAACCTTAAATAATGGTAGATATCCGTCAGCGTCCACCATTTCGAGCTCTGATTTCTATTTGTGGAATATCTCGTGTTGGCAGAGCCCTAAAGACATGCAGTTGTAACAAATGATACTAAATAATTACTGAAGAACTCGCATCCAATCATTAAATTAATGTATTATATTCAAGTGAAATTTAAAACCAGATTAATTAATCAATTAGAAAGACATACAAATTAATCAATTAGAAAGACAGACAAATCCACGAAAAAGTATTTGGCTGCTACCCGGATTCGAACAACGGATCTCCTCCTATCCAGGGCAGGCGCGTTATCCAATTAAGCTATAGCGGCCTTGTATATGTCCGTGAATATATTGACTTTACCTGTAAGTCTAATTTTATTAATTGATTGTCCCAACTTTTTCCCATTGTTGGGAGCGGATTGTTCTTCTTTATTTTTTTTTGTCCTGTCTTCGACTTGAAGCCTTCCACTGCCACCGCCGTGGGATTTTGTCTTTTATTTTATAGAATTATAGTATTTTTATTATTATTTCTTTTTATCACTATATGTAATTTTGCTCTACTGTATTTCTTTGATTTTGTTATTTACACTTCTATTATTTTGTTATTTTGGGTTCCTTTTTATGTTATTTTCCTTGTATTATAATTATGAATTTTGTTTTTTTTTTTTTTAATAAAGACATATCTTGGGGCGGGGACAGTGAATGGTTTTGTTCGAGCGGCCGTGCCACTTCGCAACGGTTTATACGACCGGTGCGGAGCAGCATGGTCCTGCTTGTTAGTTAAAGAAAAGGCCACCTTGAGACGATTGAGTAGGACCGATATGGAAGCTTTTGCTCTTAGAACCATACTCTGGGTCTGCGATGTTATGAGAGAGGCCAGGGATAGGATGCTAGGTGGATTAGAAGGGGTGAGGCATCGCTCTCCAAGGAATGATGACCTCATCAGAAATGCGAGGAACCTCGGACTCTTTCGGGATTTCGTGAGAGAATGGGTGACGCGCTGGGAGCTGCTTCGAGGATAAATGTACATGAGACTGTGAATTCGTGGCGTCTAAGGACTGAACTCCATCTTTTATGTCAATAGTGACGTCTTCTCCTATGGCGATTAAATGGCTTCCTGTACCTTACACTGTCCGCCTCCCGCTGGCATCCTTTTTTCTCTTAAATATTCCCCTTGTAAACTTATGACTGTGACTTATATCTCTTTAATGTATTTATCTTATTGAATCTGTATCTGCAATTTTCTGTATCTTATACTTTTTATGCTATGTATTGTACTAACTATGTTAATAAAGATTATGTTTCTGCGAGAGGGGGACAGTGATTGGGGTTTGCTTTAAATCTCCCTGCTGGACTGCCCTACACGGCCCAGCACGGAGAAAGCTATTAGAGAAAAAAATGTCAACTAGGCCACGTAAGAGTAGGGCCGATATATCAGCATAAGCTCATAAAACGGTCCTGGGAATGTGGTGGGTACCCAATCACTGTCCCAACAAGAGCTCAATATTTGAATTGGACCCCAACTACAACGGCCCATCCTTCCCCGGATGGATACTTTTTACTTGTATTCTACCAATTAAAATAATAGTATCTATTTAATTTTGATTAACGATGCAACATCTTATAAGGCCCTGTTTCAGTAGCGAAATATAAATCAAAAATATTAAAAACCGATCTAATCACACAGCTGTATTGTGACCCCAGTGGAAATCGGACACGGAACCCCCCACATGGAAAACAATCGGACTCCAGGACCGCTATAACGGACATATTCGGACAAGCTGGTATTATTACCCAGAAATCAAAAATGATTTGGTCAGTTTTTTTATTAATGTTTATACCACACATGTTTTTAAACTAAAATGTCACTCAAGATATTATTTCATAAATAGTTTTACGTTTTAATTATACATATGTACTCACCGTATTTTCAAGACTTTAATTCCTTTATTAGCATACAATTAAAATCGAAATAAGTAAACAGTTTTCTTTGAAAAATTTACTAATATTTAAAAATATTGTGACGTCTCCCGCCCGCGCACATTTTCACAACGCGCCGGGCGGGGGGACACGGATCTCTCAAAGATCGGCGCCCTACAGCGGGTGGGGTTCGCACCCACCCGCACAGCCGAGCGGTCTATTCTTGGCTGTACGCGTGCCGTTACACAACACACGCAACCATCCACATGAGTCGCTGATATTCGGAAAGTAGGTACAAAATAAGAAGTCTGATTTTATCGACAATAATGGGTATATTTACATAAACAAATAACACAAAATAGAGGATAATTCCTTAAAACGACTTACATAAAATTTTAATTAGACTTAATTACACCTATGCAAGACTAATTTTATTCCCCTTCACCCCAATCTTAAGAAATAAACTAATCATGGACCTGTTATCGTCGTGGGAACTTCCCGCCCGCCTCCGGGCGGGATACCTCCACAGCGCGCATCAGCCTCAGCACCGCTCGTGACTGGAGCCTTCGGACCCCCCGCAATGCAGATCCACGGCGCCCTCCTCCAGTCCATCCTGGTGCTATGTGGGTCCTGGCCACAAAGTGCGCCTCCGGAGCGCCCCACCTACTCGGGTCCTGATGGACACGATGCCACTGCAGCACCTTGGACTCCCGAAAAGACAGCGTTGTCGGGGCTAAAGCCCTTATTGTGCTGACCCGGAAGCCCTCCGCTACCTTCGGCTGGAGATATCGGATGCGGAGTAACCCTCCTCCTCCGGCCACCTCCGCGCTTTGTCCTCCTACTCCCTTCGGAAGGGCGCCTGGTATACCAGCTACTATTCCACGGTATACTAGGGTCCAGCAGCGTCCCTCTCATTTTCTTCTACTCGAGCCCACCAAGGTAATCAGGTTTAAGTTTTCACAGGGAAAACCCAGAATCTATGGTGGCTCGCTCCCACTCTTCTCGAGCTTCCGTTTTTACGGGGAAGACCCAGAATCTATGAACGACTCTCTCCCGGCGAGAGCCCAGAAGCTCTCCCCCTCCAACACTGGTGTTCTGTTCGGCTTCTTTGGTGTTCTGGCGAGCCTTTTATACCCAATTTTCCGTTTGCATCCCTTTCTTACCACTGCAATTTTTCGCTAAGGGATGTCTTTCTCTAACACATTGCATTTTGTGTGTAACACTTAGTTTGGCCGCTTTCTCTTAGAATTGTCCCAAAGCTGTAAATCTTTGCTGTGCACCGACAACCAGATGATTTATTGCCGATGCAGCCCCGGCTAAAGGGAACGGAAAGTGCCGGCCGCCGCCGCCGGCCGAGCTGCGTTTTATGGCTGTTAGCCGCTGGGTCCGCTATCCGCATAACGGTGTTCTTCAGAAATATTTGAAATAATTAATTATTTAAAACTAACTTGCAGGTTTGTTACAATATACACAATGTTCTTGTGATCTAAACAAAATTTAAACAATATACAGATTGTTCGTTAAAATTACAGTTAATAAAAACATACCTTATCATTCATTTCAATTCAAATTATGAATACAAGTATAAGTACACCGTGAAAAATAAAAAAGTTATCTCCCAGTATGTGAAAGTATATCATTTTCAACTGTGATTTGCGACTACGAATATATGCGCTGTAAAAGATAAATAACTTTTTCACCAGTGTGCTTACGCAAATATGCTTTAAAGATTGCACGTATAATTTCACTGCGAGCATATGAGTTTCTCTATTAGGTGCGTTCACAACTTCACACAACGTGAATCCATAGATAGTCATCAATTCAATCAATATTTATCTGCTGTCTATGGTAAGGCGTCATTCATCATAGACAAAACATGCAACTGTCTTTTTGTATCGATTTGTATGAGCGAAATTATGAAACTTTGAACTTTGAGAACTTTTTTAATAAATATTTGCGCCGCATATAAATATCATTTTTGAAATCAGTACACCCGACTTTACGTGTTACAAAAAACAAAAAAATTCCCATCGATGCTGTGTGTAAAATACATTTTAGCCTGGGGTTTTAATAGAGCTTTTTTCAAGACACTCCACACATAAGTTAAACTTGGTGTAATTGAAATTATTATGCATTTTCAACCCTTTCGTAGTTACTAACTGTCTCGCGAGCCGCGTGAGCGGTCGAAGTACTACAGGTTTAAAGATAACCTTATAAATGAAAATAAAAAAAACTGCTTTTGGTTTACGAATATCTGGTAATCTTTGTTTAGACTTCTTTCAATCTTTAATGGTCACTTCATGTGTGTGCATTTCATATATTTGAGAATGAATAATGAAGCAACTTCTCACCGGCGCACTGGTCGGCCCTCCTTGAGTACTCCGAGCACTCCTGCTTGATGTCGGGACACGATATGTCTATATCAGCCGAGAACTCTTCATCGCCGCTCTCGGCGGCAGACCCTGGCTCGGGCTTGACGTCAAGAACATCTTGGACAGCACGGTTCATGGTCCTGGTACCCCTATCTAGGACAAGATGCAATTAGTAAATGGCATTTGTCAAACGACCGCCGACGCCTACTAGAGGTGGGTCGTTAACGAACGAACTGTACAAAATATGAACAGTTCATTTATCTGAACGAACGAATGGTACAGTTCATTTGAGTGAACTAGTTTTCATCTGTTCAGCCCGTCTGAAATCTATTTTTATTAAACGATAGGTGTCGGTGGAAATTCCATTTTCATCGTTCAGCAAATCTCAATCCTACCCGCCGCCTCTCGCTAGCGATAATTTTTGCTGGATTAAGGCCTCGGATACGAGCGGCAGAGCGTCAATCCGCCAGAGTATTAAAAGGCGCCGGCCACGATATAAATAAGCCTGATATTTAATATTATCTGATACTCCACTACTTGTGTCTTCGGGTACTGCTCTGGTAAGTGTTGACAAATTTCATCCCCCAGTCCAAATAAACACAACGATTAACCGAGAAAACTTTTTACAACATAATTCTAACCATACTGCATACAACTTCCGTAAAACTGATTACGCCAAATGTATTAACGACCTAGCTCAAATTGATTGGTCTCAAATGAATCAACTAAACTGCAACGATTCTCTCAACTTATTTTATAATACATTATGGGAGATAGTAGCTCGATACACTCCACAAAAAAAGATCTTGAATTCAAAATACCCATGTTGGTTTAGCACTGCATTAAGACACCAGCTCCGCGAAAAAGAAAAATATAGGAAAAAATACATAAAATACGGTAATTCTAGAGATTACGAAACCTTTTCTATGCTAAGATCTCGCATTAAGAATAGTATTCGTGCCTGCTATCACTCATATATAAATTCTATAGAGGAATCATTACATATCGGGACTAAAAAATTATGGGAATACACTAAAACCAAGAAATTCACTAATGCAATCCTTAAAACAATGTTTCTGAGAGAAAAATATGCTACACGCGGTCAAGAAATTTCTGATATCTTTTCAGAATTTTTCGCTTCAGTTTTTGATAATGCTTCTCAACATCTTTCACTCAACACTTTCCTTTATACCACTGCATAAAAATGAAATATTAAAAATTATGAAAGAATTGGATCCCGCCAAGGGCGCAGGACCTGATGGTATTCCTCCACTTCTTATAAAAAATTGTGCTCACCTTCTTCTAGATCCTATCTATATCATTTAATTTTTATCAAATCTTTAAAAGAAGGAAAGTTTCCCGACTTAAGGAAGGTAGCTCACATCACACCAATATTTAAGACAGGAAATAAAAGTGACGTTAGTAACTATATACCTATAAGTAAACTATCTTGTTTTGGAAAGATATTCGAGATTATTTGCTATAGATACATATTCGCCCACTTTCGTCAGACACTTTCAATTAATCAACACGGCTTTGTTCCAAAAAAATCCACAACTACCAACCTGCTTGAGTTTGTGAGTCAGATTTGCAAATCGTTTGATTCGAGATCTCAAGTGGATGTAATATAAACAGATTTCAGCAAGGCGTTTGACAAGGTGACAAGGTGAACCATCGTATACTTTTGAAAAAACTTCATGCTGTAGGAATCCACGGCAACTTATTGAGATGGATAGAATCTTACATTTCTCATCGAACTCAAGTGGTGACTGTAATTGGATATGATTCATCTCCGGTTTCTATCACCTCAGGAGTTTCTCAAGGTTCTCACCTTGGTCCCTTGTTCTTTCTTATCTTCATAAATGACTTGCCAAATATATTAAGAAATAAGTGTCTATTATATGCCGATGATTTAAAAATTTATTCCACCATTCCTAGCCTGGAAGATAATCATCTCCTACAAAGAGATCTGGACGAACTATCAAATTGGTGTAAAGCAAATAATATGTCACTTAATGATAAGAAATGTTCATGAATTAGTTTCACAAAAATATTAAAAAAATAGAATTTGTTTATAAACTGGGTGACGTTCCACTCGCTAAAGTCGATTCAATAAGGGATCTGGGCGTCATGCTAGATTCTAAACTCACTTTTAGAAACCACTTTGATAATATCACAAACAAGGCATATACTATGTTGGGATTTATCACCAGAATTACTCAAGACTTTAAAAATCCTCAAAGTCTAAAAATTCTCTATACATCACTAGTACGAAGTATATTGGAATATTCGTCAGTTATTTGGTCACCTTATTACACAACACATATTACGAGAATCGAGAGAGTGCAGAAAAAGTATTTCTACGTATTTTGTCATACAAAGCTGGTCAACACAATAACCTTCACAGCTACGAAGATCGACTTGCCTTTTTCAAGATGCACAAACTTGAGTCCCGACGAAAAATATCCGATCTCATTGTGCTACACAAGATTCTCAGCGGAGCTATTGATTCTCTCTGTCTATCTGATATAAATTTGCATGTTAAACCCCGTATAAGAAACCCGGAGTTCTTCAGAATAAGTCAGCACACTAATAGTGTCGGTTACTATTCTCCCATTACAAGGTTGTGTCGCACATATAATTTGTATTGTGCTGACCCTAACATTGATGCTGATATTCTTGCAGACACGTTATCTTCGTTCAAAAACTCACTCATACACAACATCCATTTTCTAAACGACGACATGAACCTATAGATCAATTAAATACTAATCGCACTACACTCAAACACAAATATATAATATACATAAATGGACATGTGAAATATAATTAATTACAAAAATACATGTTACTAGAGCGTGCCGAAGACACTTGTAATTGGGATCATGGGCATAGTCTTCACTATAATGTTTATTATCTGAGTGTCATGTACCCATTATCCTGTTAGTGTCTCTAATAAATAAATAAAAAAATTAAAAAAAAAAAAAAAAATGAGGTCCCACCGGGTCGCCGTACTTGAAATAGACAGAGATAAAATATACCTCATTCCCCTCAAGCACGACGGAGACACACACTCGATGTCTATCGGAGAGGTGGGCCAAGTACAGCGGTTTCAGTCGACTAGTATCGACTAGAACACCCGCACCCGGGTCCACACCCTCCACGACCATCAAAATCGGCGCCTCAATCCCGGGGGATTTACTACGGAAGGTGTACTGCTCCTGAACTAATAAGATCAAAAGATCCATGTCTTGGATCACCCGCTGCATCTCAAGAGACGCAGCGCGCGATCTGGCGACATTTACCCTTCCCGATCTTGACCTCCGGCCTAGCCATAGTTGGTCATTTTGACCGCAAGATCCACCGCCGCCTGGTATGCCGGGCAAGATGTATCACCAGTCTGGTGGTTGGCGAACCTCTTAAATTTGTTGCACGTTGCACACTTTGCCGGTTCTGCCTTATGTGGGCATACTTCCGCATCGTGGCCGTCCTTCGCGCAGTGTCTGCACAAAATGGTGGTATTCCTACAGGCCTTGCTTGTGTGTCCGTACAAGTGGCATTGTAGCACCTCGTTGCACCCACATAATCACGGGCACGACAAGCGTGTCAACCCAGGAAACATAGACCGTTGTCTATGAGGCACTTTCGGATCTCAGGTAATACTGTATAAATACAATGTACATTTTGTCCATCTCTTCGTCCTACTACTCTGGCGGATTGACGCTCTGCCGCTCGTATCCGAGGCCTTAATCCAGCAAAAATTATCGCTAGCGAAAGGCGGCAGGTAGGATTGAGATTTGCTGAACGATGAAAATGGAATTTCCACCGACACTTATCGTTTAATAAAAATAGATTTCAGACGGGCTGAACAGATGAAAACTAGTTCACTCAAATGAACTGTACCATTCGTTCGTTCAGATAAATGAACTGTTCATATTTTGTACAGTTCGTTCGTTAACGACCCACCTCTAGTAGCAATCAACCATTGCCAGCAATGGACCGAACTGTCTGAACACTGTTAAAATGACGTTTAACTTGCATCGCGTTTGGTCACAATCTTCAAATATGTGAGAAACACATAACGCAAATTTTCTCACTTGGACCAGCAAATTTCTTACTAGGACCGAAAAAATTTAGAATTTTTTATCGCATTGCCAGCATTGGAACATGCTGGATGCGCACTGTGAAAATGAAGTTTAAATTTCATCGCGTTTGGTCAATTTTGTGAGAGACACATAACGCTAATTTTCTCACTTGGACCAGCAAATTTCTTACTAGGATCGCAAAAAATTTTGAATTTTTTTATCGCATTGCCAGCATTGGAACGTGCTGGATGCACACAGTGAAAATGAAGTTTAAATTTCATCGCGTGTGGTCACAATCTTCAAACATGTAAGAAAAACATAGCGCAAATTTTCTCACTTGGACCAGCAAATTTCTTACTAGGACCGCAAGTTTTTTTCTTTTTTTAAAAGAATTGCCAGCATTGGAACGTGCGCACTGTGAAAATGAAGTTTAAATTTCATCGCGTTTGGTCACAATCTTGAAATATGTGAGGAACACATATCGCAAATTTTCTCACTTGGACCAGCAAATTTTTAACTAGGACCGCGAATTTTTTAAATTTTTTTTATCGCATTGCCAGCAATGGAACATGCAGGAAGCACACTGTGAAAATGAAGTTTAAATTTCATCGCGTTTGGTCAATTTTGTGAGAGACACATAACGCTAATTTTCTCACTTGGACCAGCAAATTTCTTACTAGGACCGCAAAAAATGTTAAATTTATTTATTGCATAGCCAGCATTAGACCGTGCTGGATGCACTCTGTGAAAATAATGTTTAAATTTCATCGCGTTTGGTCACAATCTTCAAATATGTGAGAAACACATAACGCAAATTTTCTCACTTGGACCAGCAAATTTCTTACTAGGACCGCAAGTTTTTTTCTTTTTTTAAACGAATTGCCAGCATTGGAACGTGCGCACTGTGAAAATGAAGTATAAATTTCATCGCGTTTGGTCAATTTTGTGAGAGACACATAACGCTAATTTTTTCACTTGGACCAGAAAGTTTCTTACTAGGACCGAAAAAAAGTTAAATTTATTTATTGCATAGCCAGCATTGGACCGTGCTGGATCCACTCTGTGAAAATGAAGTTTAAATTTCATCGCGTTTGGTCACAATCTTCAAATATGTGAGAAACACATAACGCAAATTTTCTCAATGGACCAGCAAGTTTCTTACTAGGACCGCAATTTTTATTCTTTTTTTTAACGAATTGCCAGCATTGGATCGTGCGCACTGTGAAAATGAAGTATAAATTTCATCACGTAAGGTCACAATCTTCAAATATGTGAGAAACACATATCGCAAATTGTCTCACTTTGACCAGCAAATTTTTTAATAGGACCGCAAATATTTTTTAATTTTTTTATCGCATTGCCAGCATTGGAACGTGCTGGATGCACATGCGAAAATGAAGTTTAAATTTCATCGCGTTTGGTCAATTTTGTGAGAAACACATAAAGCTAATTTACTCACTTGGACCAGCAAATTTATTACTACGACCGCAAAAAATGTTATTTTTTTTATTGCATTGCCAGCAATGGACCGTGCTGGATGCACTCTGAAAATGAAGTTTAAATTTCATCGCGTTTGGTCAATTTTATGATAAACACATAAAGCTAATTTTCTCACTTGGACCAGCGAATTTCTTACTA
>JADDOH010018623.1:0-37652 GCA_016648135.1 Agrypnia vestita
CCTACTGCCGGTATTCAATTCAATATAAATTTTTTTTATCAAATTTTGCATACTTATTCTTTAAGGCTCCCGGAAATCAAAGACGCCATTTCCCCTCCCCCTTATATTTTTTCTGAAAAATCTACACCACTAGACAGATCCGACTCAAATGTTGCATACTTATTTTTTAGGACCCTGCAAAACATATAGGCATCATTTTTCTCCCCTTCTGTACCCATCCCCCCCCTCAATATATTCTCAATATAAATCAACATTTTTTTAAATCGAAAAATTGTGCATAATATTCTTTAGGACCCTATGGAAAATAAAGTTGTCATTTCCTCTCCCCCTTCTGATACATTTTCTTTAAAAATCAACACCGTTTGACAGATCTGACCCAAATTTTGCATACTTATTCTTTAGGATTTCACAGAAAACGTAGGTGCTATTTTCCCTCTCTCCTTTTACACTACTTCCTCCCCCAGATATAAATGTAATGCACACCAAATTTAATTTAATACTAATAGTAATAATAAGTTTACGGATACGCCCCTCTTGTATCCGTAAACTCAACACACCTAAACAATGAAATGCGCGTATTACGCACTGTACCCACACTAACTCAATTGCATGCTTATATGAAAATACTGTACATGTTGTTGCAACACAATTTATTGTTGAAAGTCTGAATTTTTTATTTGATTGGTGTGATATTCAAGTTTGCTCCCAAACTCTTCCAGATTTACGTATTACAGGAGACTGACATTTCAACACAAGGTTGCAGTTAGTGAATTGCGCAATGAAGTAGATAAAGCTTGATATTTCAATGAACCTACGCAATGAAATTTTTTTAGCAATGAGCAAAAATTTAAAAAAATCGCTTGCGTTCTCTTAGCCAGGAACTCAATGAGAGGATAATTCGCATTATAAGAAATAAACATCACAAGAGAATCATAAAAATACATTACGCAGACATTAAATAACACATATAATAGTGAAAAGCAAAAGAGTTACTTTAAGTATGATCGTAAGAATTGTATTTGATTGTAATGATGATTTGTTACTGACTATTATCGGTTACCAATCATTGTTACAATTGAATATCAATCAGATCACAATTACAATAATCCTTTACTACTAGACAATACACATAAAGAGAAGGCTTAGATTAATCCATACATACATAAATATGAGCACAAATTCAAATGAGGTGATATACCTAAGAAAATAAAAGATTCATTTGTGTCCAAACATTGACATAAATTAACTCGCATGATTGTTACCTAAAGTAAATTTTTTAATCAAAATACTAATTTACCTTTGCTTCCAGCCGGGTAGTTTCAATGAAGGTTCGTCGACAGGTTAATTCTTTATTATCAATCTTGAATTTAGAAGGATTCTTTTCAACAATACGTGATGATATGTTAAGGATAATAGTTTCACATTATTGCGGAAGGTATACCTCTTCCCATTTAACAATCGAATTAGTAGTAAGCCGTGTGCAGGCACGAGGCACATCGTTTCGATGTGTTGGTGTTTATACCCATAGGCACCAACACAACGAAAAAATGTGTGTCGTAGCGCGGTTTACACATACTAATTTCATTCGTCTTTTTTAAATGCAAAGAGGTCTACTTAGTAATATATAAGTATACATTTGTTTCACTTGTGGTGGGTACTTAAATTTTTTTGTATACATAAACATTGAATTCTGTTGTAAAATAATTATTTTCTAATATAAAATAACGCATCGCAAAATATTACACACCAGCAGAAAAAAACTATAGTAGTCGACAAACAGAAATGTGCGTCTTTGCGTTATCTCTACAAATGGGCCACAGGTTGTCGCACCGTTAAGAGAACCAAGAAGTAGGAGTATGATTAAATAGAACATTGGTAGTAAAAAAGTGATATAGAAAAGGATATTGATAGTGTCCTCTAGGTCCTCGAGATCCCACTCGATGCTGCGAAGAGCATTCCTCAGCTCGGTGGTGGTCCACTCCGCCTCCGCTCCAGCCGGGCCGGCTGAGGCGTCTCCTAGTTCTAGCCAGCGCAGGTACAGCCCGCGGGTCTTGTTCAGCGCCTTGAATACTTCGCTGAAAGCAGACACCAGGTCTTCAGGACGCATAGCGCACACTCAGTATGTTACAACCTCACAGCACACCGAAAAATGCAATAATAATCGATACGCTCGTAAACAATAGCGAAAAGATAAGAAAATTATCTAACATAAATTGTTATCGGCAAACCTTTGGTGGGAGGCGTCCTTTGTTACCTGATTGGCGAGCCACACGGAGCCATTTGCAGTGCGTGTCTGAATAAAATGTCAAACTTACTCTTTAACTACGAAAAATGGGTCCTCTAAAGTCATGTCAGTGATAAACCAGGCGGAGGAGAAAAGCCTGCGATTTCAGATGCATTTGACGCGATTTTAACATCAAAACGGCGTATGGCGGAGAATACAGCACCGCGAAACACTTCACATTCAACATTCACCCACCCCGAACGGTTATCGACAGAACATACCTGCATACGAATCAAGAAGAAAAATACCCTCTATTTTCCATCCCTTCCTCACACAAGGGTTTGTATCTGAGAATCTATCGCGCAGTCCGAAAACCAAATCATAACAAACTGACAGAACAGATTGTAGCGCGCTCTGTTACCACATCTCGAAACTATTTTTCAGGATTACTCGGAAACGTTCAAGATCTTATTTTATAACTTTAGCTGAAGAAACGTAAAAAAAATATGATGTTCCGCACACAGATGTCTCTAAACATTATAAAATAATAATTGATGAAAGAAGTCGGTATCAGCACCCCGCGAAAATTTAAAATAATAAAAATATTTTTTCAAATACGAGTAGTTAATTCTTATTTAAAAAACTGACATGTTTGTTTATTAAATCTGTAATCACAATTTTGAAGATTATATTTGTTCTCAGATGTTTATTGTTAACCTTTGAAATCACTTGACATTGGTTTTGGCCTTCCAAGTTTCCAGTAATGATTTTGGTGATTGGTAATTTTGATAACCAGCGAAAACTTTTTATTTAAATTAACCTTGAGACGCTTAGCTCACTAAACAAAGTATAGAGCTCATTGTTGTAGCTTCCATGTCGAAATTCATTTTCTAAATTCGGTCCAATGCAAATAAATGTTACCTACCTTTTGTTATTTCCTAATTATTTATAAGTAATAATAAAACTTTGTTAATTGTAATAAATTCATAAACACTCACATAGGTATATAATGAAGTATACTTACAAATCACTATTATCAATTTTTTGAATTTATATATATGTTATATACTGTAATGATAGTCCAACGTTTTACAAAAAATAAGTCAGAAATATTGAAAAAAAAATGCAAATTTTGATGTCACATATCTCCTGAACTATTGATACAAGGTTATAATAGTTTGAACATTTTCGATTCATAATCAAGGCAGGAATATAGTGCCGCGAGGTTATTAACGTTTTACAAATAACCCTGTATATCATGATAATTATTAATTATTATGACAATTAATATTAATTTAAAAATAGGTTTTTGGGGTTATGTTGTAGGTACCCATCTAAATAAAAAATTTGAAGAATACAAATTTTTTAAATGAATTTTTGTTTAATTAAACTTGTTTCATTCCATTAAGAATTTGTTTGTGTTGGCGGAGGCACACACAGGTAAACTGAATTGACGCAATGAAAGCCAATGAAATCCGACATCAAGCGTCCATTTTATAACTAACGAAGAAGTTTCTAAGTAAAATGTGAAAGAATTATCAAAATAACACTACAAATGAACAAGTTATGGGACTTTAAAGAGTTGCATTAAGTAAAATTATTTCGTTCCAGCGTGTGACGTCACTTGAACTAGACGACGCGGTTCGTATTCGCTTAGTGTATGTGATGCAACGATCTCGACTAGGTCAAATGACGTCACAGGCGGCAAAGGTCGCTGTCGTCCCGCGCTTAAATACTTTAACTTAAATAAGCTATTTCTCCAAATGAATTAATCAAATAGAAATACATAAAGAAAAATCAAATCCATAATAAAATATTTGGCTGCTAGCGGGATTCGAACCACGGACCTCCTCCTAACCGGGGCAGGCGCGTTATCCAATTGCGCTGTAGCGGCCTCTTACATTTCCTTGAGTATATCGACCTTATCTGTAAGTCTCATTTATGAATTGATTAACATATATTAGTAAAAGGCCGCTAAACGTGATTAGATAATTGGATAGGAGGAGATCCGTGATTCGAATCCCGGTAGCAGCCAAATATTTTTTCGTGGATTTGATTTTTCTGTATGTCTTTCTAATT
Organism: Agrypnia vestita; assembly: GCA_016648135.1. Lineage (NCBI taxonomy): Eukaryota > Metazoa > Arthropoda > Insecta > Trichoptera > Phryganeidae > Agrypnia > Agrypnia vestita. Next base: position 4,304 of record JADDOH010018623.1, read on the forward strand.
GATTAATCAATTTTGTTTTAAAGTGGACATTGCATTACAACTTCACAATAAGAATGTCTTCTTCAATATAATCTATTTCTCAGTCGTTTATTGACAGATTTAAAATTTTTCCACTGGTTTATTAGTTTGGATGTATATTTTAGTTACATTAAGTTAAATATAGTATTGTCAACATCACGAGACTTCTCCATTATTGATTTTATTTAAACCGGCTTTTTTAAATTTATTTATATTTTTTATTTGTTTATTTGTCTTCATCTTGTTACATGACATAGAGATGGAGCCGCTCATCTCACTAGGAAGAACCTGTGCCGAGATGAGCAGCTGAACAATATAGTGAGAACAAAAAATAATAAAGATATACTTCAAAATACTATATAACTATAAGATTAATTAATTAATTAATTGAGTATATAAATATAAAATGTGGATAATAAGAACAGTATATATTGTATAATACAAAAGCAATAGTGAAAGTAAAGTAATATACATATATAAAAAATCATATGCATGGATAGTAACAAAATGTATATATAATAAGACAGTTAAAATAATATTTAGGTATATACCTATATAAGAAAATTAAATGAATGTTTGTGTATATTAAATAGTGATAAGAAATGAAGTTTAATAAGCAATAAATTATGACCTGTTTTCGGCAGTTGGGTATTTGTGCAAGTGCAGGTGACAATAATGTCTTCTCGAATAGTGTTGTGTAAAAAGTTAAGAGTAGGGTGTCCACATTGACTATGACAGAATGCACACCAAAGACATTTGGATATCACTTCCATCAGTCTGCGTAACACCCTTAACCATTTTTTTAAAAAGTGACAGTGTTTGTTTGCACTCTTAATATTTTCGGGAAGAGTATTGAAGAACAAAGGAGCCTTGTAAAAAAACTTCTTTGTCCAAACACTGTCTTGGCTTTTGAATGAATTATGATGTATCGTCGAGGAAGATAAACCACAATGAAATGAAAATGGTGTACAATTACTATGTGCAACTTACATTAACTTTATTTAATCATAATGCCGAGATAATAATATAATAGTTACCTACACTCACTTGTCAAAGGTATGATCACGATCTAACGAGTTTTGTGACTTATTAGCCTACCTGTCCTATTATATAGTATTTATACTGATATTTTACCCGTCTTAAAGCATGCTGGTGTCAGTCAAGCAAATGTTGCACAAGGCTTTAGAAGAAGGAGGTCCGACAGGATTTAATTCATCACCATAATTTTTAAAAACAGTAAAAACGCCTCATATCACAGAGGACAGTAAAATGTTATAAGCACTGTGAAATACCCCTTAAGATTACCCTGGGAATTCATTATTTTATAATATTCATTTATTTATTTAACGTCGTTATGGGCTTTTACAAATATACAGAATATTCATTTAAAAAATAACATAAGACTAAAGTTAAAAGGTACATGTAAATATAATAGAATTGTGTAAATTTAGATTGCTGTTAAAGATTCATGTGCATATAATAGATTTGTGTAAAATTTAGATGTGTGTAAATTGCAGTTAAAAAGATTCAAGTACATCATATAGATTTGTGTAAAATAAAAAGAGAAGTTAAAGTAGTGAGAAGAAAATGATTGTAAGTAGTAAAAAGATGAAGAAATACATTGCAGTTAAAACATTCAAGTACATCTTATAGATTTGTGTAAATTAAAAGAGAAGTTTAAGTAGTAAGAAGAAAAATAAAAATTTATTATTCATTTCCATTTCGTTGAGATGTAAAGAATTCTATCAACTTTGTCCTATACACAGTTATATTATCAGCAAAAATGTCAGCCGCCTCTGCATGTTCATTCCCTAATGAGTGTAGTCTGGAGATTACAGAGTTTGCTAATGCATTAGTTCTGACATTTCCACTATAATGGAATAATGCACTGTGTCTTTGGAATATGAATTAATAACGATTTTAGTGAATTATCATTTCCCGCGTAGCTAAGAAATCTTAAAAAATATATACCTGAAGTGGGATGCAAGACGGTTGGGATCCAGAGAGGTCGGATACACCTATCAATAACCAAAAAGAATCTATAATAAACATGGTATGTTCAAAAAATATCGAAACAAATACATTATACTTACTTTAATCCCCTTTAAAGTACCTCTTGATAATGATTTTTCACACTTCTCTTCCTGGAACCTGTTCAACTGGGCCGTCGCGTTACGCGTGTCTTCTCTGGTTCACATCTAGTCACTTTCAGCGGCGTGTGATTTTTGACCGCATCCCAAGTTTTCAACTTGGGGAATAGCCACAAATCACACGGAGCCATGTCGGGAGAGCAGGGTGCCCGACAAACCAGGGAAATGCTTTGTTTTGTATTGTTTTGTGGGAATGAATTGCCAAGAAAGCTCGAATCAAGTGCGAAGAATGGGAATTCCAAACGGAAGTGCTTCTGCACCATTATTAGGTACTGTTTCGGCATCCTATGAACACCCAAAAAACTTCCGTACCTACTTTCCCATATAAAAATATAGCTTCGTCTCTGTGAGACATCTATAATACATCTTGATTAACGATGTCCCCCTGGGTTCTTGAAAAATTTGGACATAAGCACTCAAAATATTCAGTTTAATTAACGTTATTTCAAATGTTTTAGGATTTTAAAGTTAGTCTGGGTAGGACTTGGGCGTAGATTATGGTCCGCCTCATACGATGGCTTTGTTAAAGTTTTGCAGATATTTGCGATCTACATGTACCTAAACATTTTTAGAACGATCTCGGTAGGTAGTACATCTCTTTGATGGTAAATTAAGAATAAATATGTTATTTTAGCTCAATTCCCGTAAATGTTTTTGTGGATTTAGGGATAATTATTTTGAAAAATGGCTATTCAATAACGTTTATTTGCATTTCTCATCCTCCCTAATTGGGTTGGCGGAAGAAACATGCGTAATCGGTGGTCATTAATTTTGAGAAAAATGATTATTTAATTTCATAGCCATTTTTATTTTTTTCAAATGAAATACCTAACTACGTGTAATGTATATTTTGAGTATGTCATTATTTTTAATAAGATTGTAATTGCAATTTTAAACCTAAAACAATATAAAATAAAGGAAACATTTCACTTCATTCCGCATTCGTCGCTTGTTAAGGGAGCCATATTAAAAAATATATATTTTGCTCGTTATGAGCTATAATTCGCTGTAGCTATAATGCTCGTTATAATCTAATGTCTTACATTTTTGTATTCTTGTATTGTTTATATCTTACTTACTTAATTGAATGTCTTAAATTTTATAACTTAATCTAATGTTTATTTGTCTATATCTTACTTAATCTAATGTCTAACGATTTCATTAATAATAGATATATACGTATATGACAATGCCCCCACTTTTAAACACGAGAATAAATTCTCATTTAAAAGTGGGTAAGCGTGTAATATAAATGTGTATTAATTATATTATATTGAATACACTCTTAACTTTGTACATTTACCAAATAAATTTAATTTTAAAAAAATGAGAGGTTCCACTGTATAAATGTAATAAAACGTATTGTAGATATAGAGATAGATAAAAGTAAAAGTGATATTATTTACACGTAATTATTTTATTCAACGTCAAATTGTGCACTATACCCAATATTTATAACTTGGATAGACTTCATGCACTGCCAGTTCAAAGAACTTAATATTTGGGTACCACGTTAAAAACGTTAATCGGTGTATCCTATACAGGTAGTATCACTTTTATATCTGTTGCTTATGGAGGCTCCATCAGCGATAGATGTTTGTTTGAAAAATGTGGTTTGTCAAGTCTATTAGAGCAAAATGACATTGTATTGGCATAAAAAAGCAGAAAGGGGGCGGAGACCCACCCTATACCGGAACTGTTATGGAAGTGTCTATTTCCTTATCAGTTCCTCTCAGAATATCATCCCCTGAGTTTATTATTCATCAAAGTTTAACTTCTTTGTAAAATATAACAATAATTAAATACGAATTAAAACATATAACATAACACTAAACTTACAGTAATTTAATATATTTCTAAAATGTCAGCTTTGAAAAGACATTCATGCTTTGAAGATTAAATTCTAAAAACATTTGTCAGTCAATTTAGATTTTCGACATTCGTAGTGAAGTACCTATTATGTATACCGATGGAGTAATTCAAATTTAGAAAATATTCCGCGACGTTATCGGGCCGCCGTTGCCAGTAATCAAACTTTTGTAATGATTCCAATTTGAAAAAACTATTAAAAATTTGAAAAATCCAAAATTATACTATAATTATAATTATTTTTTAACGAAAATTTGATAGATCTTCTTGATCGTCGCCACGAGTTTGCTTGCCAAGTTTCAGCTCTATCGGATCACGGGAAAAGGGTCAAAAATTGATCCAAAGTTTTTTCGATGGCAAGCAAGCAAGCAGACGCCAGGAGTTAATTAATATAAAGAGAGTAAAAAAAAAGAAATAATGTACATTTCACCAACAATCAAATAAATAAAAACAATACCTTGATATCTTATAATACGTGTACGTGCTACTCGATAGCCCATCAGAGAAGCAGTAAAGGCGACCATAGTATCCACAGCCACTCTCAGAAGGGAAGAAAGAAGGGAAGGAAGAAGAAGAAGAAAGAAGAAGAAGTCACAAATATATTTTGGTCCCGCTACTACGACGCTACCACGAACTAGTAGAAATTCACTATGTCCAGGTCACAACAAACTGAGAGATTACTCTCTCAGCTTGTTGTGAATAGCAATTGATGTTAGGAATACCCGGCAACCGGTATTCCTAACATCTCCCAGCGGGAGACCCATACTCTAATGAACTCTCGGAAGAGTCTGAGGTATCTTTCACATCTCAGGAGATCGTTATTCCGGGGCGAACGATGACATATTCCCACTAAGTCCTTAGCCATATTCTCCGAGATGATGAATATGTTTAACTGTAATTTCGGATATTTTATACGCACCGTATGTATTACCGAGAAGCGAATCTCGACGTTTCGTTGGATACTTATCCAACGTCATCAGGAGGACGACCTTTACCTGCGGAGGTGGAGTTCGGACTGATTAAAGGTGCTGCTTTCTAGGGCGTATTTGGCGCTTTGTTCTAACGACACTGATTCAACCCTTGTGAGAAGTCGCAGTAAAACCGCCGACGTAACTAGTACATATTGCACACTGGCGACCTCTATTGTAGAAGAGAACACTCCACAACAAAGTGCATACGATTTACGCCCTATTACGGTGCGTATAAAATATCCGAAATTACAGTTAAATATGTCTAATGACCGTAATAATAACCTTAACTCTTTTCATAATTATCAAATCAAACAAACCTAGACATTATATTGGCAGATCGAAGTTTTCAGATTCGAGATATACTAGCTCCTAAAGATGCAGCTTCGACCCTCAAAGAAAATTTCATCTAGTAGAATCCACATAGAAAGGATTATTGGGTTGTCCAAAACATATAGAATTCTTAGTCATTTATCGAGTGATTTCGTCCCTTTGGGAAGTAGAATAATTTTTGTATATTTTATGCTATGTAATTTTCGTTCTAACATCATGGATAATAAAATATTCTAACTAAATATTCGACTGACTAGTGCCTCACTTATATAAAATTTAAACGCTAGTTCCTTGTTCGTCATATTACCTACGCCTTCATTTGAAAATGGTCAGTAAAAATTCATTGCCAGGAGTCAAGATACGGACGCTCATTGTACAACCTGATGGATGATACAAGAGATGATTTACTGCAGGCCCTAAGACATTAAATGCAAGCCATAAGTGCTTGTAACTATCAAATCCTCGTAAAATACAAACTACAGTTCGCAATTTGACAGCTCGCATGACCGCCAACCACACCAGCACAATTTACTTCAAACTTTCCATATAACCTCCTATTGCACCAGAATTATTACTTCCTTTCTTTTAACTCGTGGAGTCTGCTTGCTTGTTTTCATGACGAAAAAACTTTGGATCGATTTTTAACCCTTTTCCCGTGACCCGATCGAGCTGAAACTTTGCAAGCAGACTCCTGGCGACGATCAAGAAGATCTATCAAATTTTAGTTAAAAAAATAATAATTATAGTATACTTTTGGATTTTTAGAAATTTTTAGAAAATTTAAAATTGGAAACCATACAAATGTTTGATTGCTACCAACAGCGGCCTGACGACGTCACGGAATATTTAAAATTTGAATTACTCCATCGGTATATGTTATAGGTACATCACTACGAATTTCGAAAATTAATGACAATTGTAACTGGTAACGCAGGCTCAGCGGAAGCAACATCGCTATCGTTGCCACTTTCGGGTTTGCCCGGGGTTCAAGCCCCATCTCCGGCGTTTAATTTCGTTTTTTAACCGTGAATTCGAACGGAAGTTACGGGGACAGACAGACAGACGGACGGACAAACGAACAGACAACGAAATTATTTTAATTGGGATTCAGTTTAATACTAGAAAGGCCTGAACAGATGTTCACATAGCAGGGCAGACGTTGAACTTCTAAGCATGTAATTATTTTAAATTATGTACATATATTGAGGTGTGATATATTTTAATAGTGCTATAATAAATTTAAATTAAGAATATATACAATTTATAGAATTAAACTTTGTTTACACCACTTTTTTATTATTGAAAAAATTCAACATGTTTCGAAGCCAATTTTTTTTTGTTATCCTGACGAAGAAGCCATTGGCTTCGAAACATGTTGAATTTTTTCAATAATAAAAAAAGTGGTGTAAACAAAGTTTAATTCTATAAATTATAATTATAATGTCACCACAAAATAATTTTGCTGTGTTTGAAGAAGTTAAAAATATATATTTTGTATTTATTTATTTGCCGATCTTTAAATAATTATGCTTTTCACATTTTTTTTGGTTTACAGAACTAATAATCAACAAATTATTTTAATGTTTCTTTCTATATATATTATATTATTAATAGTTTAAAATACCGTATTAAAAAAAACTATTTAAAAAATGGCAACCTCACAATAAACACGTAGTTTCATATTTTATTTTTAATTTTTCATCAGTAATACCACACCCAGCACACTTTGTCATAAGATATCCAGACACACCTGGAACATTCTGGAATGTTTCACAAAGTAATTAATCAATTGAAATTATTCTTTGGATGTCTCTAGACACACCAGTGACGCCAACTATAAAGGTACACTGATACACATGCTTATTAGTGGCACGTGAGCATGCGCAGTATTGACCTTTTTAGCCCTTGCTTATTAGTGGCATTTGTGTACGCACATTGCTAGTAATAAGCATGCTCATTAGTGGCACGCTCAAAAATCAACCGCCGGTTGATTTATGAGCATACTAATGTCATTCACAATGAGAAAGGGTATCTTTTGAGCATGTGTGAACAGGCTGCTTATTATGAGCATGCTTATGTCATTCGAGGCTAGTATCGATTATCAATGCGATCTTCTCAGTCCGCGACACATGAAACAAAAATATGGCGCGTTGGGGAGATGATAAAACATTACTTTTCGTGACTTATTATAGGAATCACGAATGCCTGTGGAATACTCGGACACCGCTATGTAAAAATAATATAGCAAGAAATAATGTTTATGAAACTTTATAACAAAAATATTTTGATTTATTGGTTCACTTGAATTTTCTATTTCAGTTTGCAATTTCCATTTTGAACAAGAGCGTCTCTATTCTACGACAAGAGCTTGCCAGTAATAAGCATGTGTATCTGTACCTTAAAGAAAATGTAAATTTCAACCGAACAACGCAGCGCATTGTGACTGATAAACGAGATGATAAAACATTACTTTTCGTGACTTATTATAGGAATCACGAATGTCTGTGGAATATTCGGTCACCGCTGTGTAAAAATAATATAGCAAGAAATATTGTTTACGAAACTTCATTAAAGGACACGAATAATTCAAATCTTACAATAAAAATTATAAAATTTATAAATATTTTGATTTATTGGTTCACTTGAATTTTCTATTTCAGTTTGCAGTTTCCATTTTGAACAAGAGCGTCTCTATTCTTTGACAAGAGCATGTCGGTAATAAGCATGTGTGTTTGATTTTTAGCTTTGAGCATGCTTATTTATGAGCAAGTGTGTACATGCTAGTTTTGAGCATGCTATTTTTTATTTATTTATTTATTTATTTATTTTTAGTGAAATTTTAAATAAATTAAATTTTTATAAATATTATTATTTATTTGTTTATTTATATATTTATTTATTTATCTATTTAGGTAGATATTTAGATTTATGGATGTAGTTAGTTAGTTATTGATTTAGTTGAGTTATGAATTTATTTATTTATTGATTATTTTAGTTATGTATTTAGTTATGAGTTATTAGTTAAGTTGAGTTATTTTATTTATTATTATTTATTATTATTATTTATTATTTATTTATTTACTGTTTGATATGGCCTTACAAGCCGAAACAGCCGTAACACATATAAATACTTAACCCGTAGAACTTAATAATAATATTTATTAAAATTTAATTTATTTTAAATTTCACTAAAAATAATTTGAGCATGCTAATGAGCATGCCAGCAATAAGCATGTGTACCTGTACCTTAAAGAAAATGTAAATTTCAACAAAACAACGCTGTGTGACGCCCGTGTCTTTACGCTGTCGGATGAAGAACCTTGAAGAGAATTGAACCCGAGTGAAGACTACACGGAGCACATAGACAAAGAGCGGTATCGCGGTTCATGCGGTCAGTGGTACACTTTTGGCCATCCACCGGTTCACACGCGTTCTCCTCACTGTTCCATTGTAACTGTTAATTCGGCCGGTAACCGAGCCGGCCAAAATCCGCCTAGGTGTACGAATGTATTTCATTTTTTGTGCCGAGGTGTTCTAGTATTTCAAGTTTTGACGAAATCGGACACGGCGAGAGCGACGATCGCCGTATCAACTAGGGAATGCAAATCCAGTCCGGATTTTCTAGCAATCCGGTTTTTACGGGTTTTAGGGATTTAAATATTTTGTAATTTGGAATTATTCAAACTATTATAATTAAATACCATAATTATGGTGTTATTCTTATTAAAATAATCAACAGGTACTGATTAAAAAAACTCTGAAGAACAAAAATAAAGACAAATAGACTCCTTGTCAAATTATTAAACTAACTAACTAATCATCACGCCGTTTCCCCGCAGGGGTAGGCAGAGAGGATTGAACGCCACACTCTTCTATCCTGGCACACCACTTTTGCTTCGGCCACATTCATACATCTTCTCATACAAGTTCTACGGTTGTTGCGGCTTTTAACAGGGCCATCCTCAAACACTTGTTGTATCTGATCATGCCAGGTCTATTTCTGTTGCCTTCAACACTCGCCTCGTATATTTTCTTAACCATCCTTTCCTCGTTCATACGTTCCACATGACCAAACCATCTCAGCACTCCTTTCTTTATTCTATCCACCACACTACGGCCAGCATTGCATTCACGTCTAATTTGTTCATTCTTTACTCCATCGACCAAAGATTTTCTACACAAGCGTTTTAGTGACCGCATTTCTACCGTTATTAAACATAATCAAAAGTAACAAAACCATTTAACTTCACTTAAATCAACATAAATTCAACACGTAAAAAAACTATGCCATTTTTTGAGATATAAAATGTGAGATGTGAGAGAAAAAATTTGAGATATAATGTGAGAGAAAAAATATAAAAATATATAGAATATATAGAGAGAAAATATATAGAGAGAAAAAAAGATATAAAATGTGAGATGTGAGAGAAAAAATTTGAGAGAAATGTGAGAGAAAAAATTTGAGATATAAAAAAAAAAACTCAAAGATAAAAAGGCATCTAAAGTGCTGTCGTTTAACCTGCTGCAAATTCGGTTGCATATAATTCCTGCTGGGGACAAAGCTCTGATTCAACACTTGTAGCTTGTAACCTCCAGAGCCGATAGACTCGACACTCGCGAGACGCGCGAACAGCAAACTCGCTCGTTTCGATTTTGTTGTTAAAATTTCTTATTATTCAAATAATTCGAATTCGATCTTCAAATCCGGATTTGGAGGTCTAGTAAAAATGTGCGGATATCCGGATTTTTCGGATTGCGGATAGTCCGGATTGCATTCCCTAGTATCGTTCAGCTAGCGAGTATTTTTTTTTTAGAAGGTAATTATTAAATGGAGCGTACTTCAGAAAATAATAAACTGCAAATGTCATCGTCACCGATGGTTCTAAAATCCTTAGTGAGTCTTGGCCTTTCTTGGATTTTATTCTATTTCCTCTATAGATCAAGCGCGTGCAGTGAGAACATTGAAGCATGACTTTTATTAAACATAGGTATATTTGGGAAAAAAAATCCGAATTAAATATTTCTCTGTCAGAATATTATGAAATACGAATAATATGTTAAATCTTGTGATATGAATATTACGAGATATATCTATCATTTGATTTCTTTTCAAAATATATGCTTAGGAAAAAGTCATACTTCTCGTTCTCACTGCACGCCTCTGCTATAAATAGGCTAAGAATTTTCTATTACGAATAATTTTTATCCATTCACTATTGTCTCCCACTCATCTTCGGCTAGAAATTTAGAGAATAACTTTTATTTATTTAAAAAATATCGATTGTATTATTTGTATATATCTACGACTTTTATTTGATTAATTACACCAACATGTTTCAGAAAAACCTTTCCATCATCAGGGTGTTGTATAACTGTTAAAATATCGGAATGAAATGTCTTTTGTTTCTTGTTTTTCTAATATAATTTAATAATAATAATAATTTAACCCTTCGAGTAATCAAGAATTTCAGTAATTATATTTAAAAATAATTTTTAAAATAATTTAGAAAAACAAGAATCAAAAGAAATTTCATTCTGATATTTTGACAATTATACAACACCCTGACGATGGAAAGGTTTTTCTGAAACATGTTGGTGTAATTAATCAAATAAAAGTAGTAAATATATACAAATAAACAATCAATATTTAAAAAAAATGTCAATCTACAATGTTGCCGAATCAATTGAATTTTTTTATTTATTTATTTGATTTTTGTTTATTTATTTATTAACATCTTAGTGGGGTTTTACAGTGTAATATAAAATATGAGAATGTTTACATATCTAATATAAAACACATTGAATTCGTTGTTATGAAATATCCTGTATGACAAAGTATCTATTCGTAAAAGATACACAGTCTATCGATTGAATAAGATATTTTGCAAAAAGCCTAGGCAGTGGTGTTCAGAGTCCACTCTGTGGGCTGGTTGATCTATTAGCCTCCTTCGACACTCATAGGTACTGATTTACGTCTCAATGCTAAGTACATCATTGAAGACGTTACCTTGTAGATTTTCTCCGTCAGGCATGAAAATCAATTTGAAGAGTGCAGGTTCATCAAATGAATGTAATAAACTGATGGCAATGTTTATTTTAAGATTTAAATATTTACAGTGACGTGAAAAGTACAAGTTTAAGAATGATAAAGATCCTTTAATATTTAGCTCCATTGATTCTGTACTATTATACAAACAAAGGATTGACGTTTAAAACAAAGTAGACAAAGAGAATGTGCGGTAAGTGACCCTTACCCGTGGGATCTATGTATAATCAATAATGGGTATATGTTTGATATGAAATAAGAGTTTAATAACCACATTTAGAAAGTATTCGTAGATTGTTATTATAAACAATTAACGAGTACGCATGTGGTGTTTTGTTGTTGTAAACTAGTTGATTGTTATTATAAACAATATGCGTACCTTTTTCAGGAAGTGTTTTGAATGTTTATGTTTATGTTTATACAATTTACGTCTTTTGTGTTCATGGTATTTAGACTTTGTAGATTCGGTATTCGAACCATGATAGTCACGTGAACAGCTCCAGTTTACAAGAAATGAGCAACGTCTATCTTCCATCTATTTCCGAGGGGCAAGTGGTACAAGATAAAGTCGAGGGAACCCATCTTCACGATAGAATACCAACTGGTGAACGGATCTGGTGAAGTCTAGACCAACAGCTCAGTTCAGGAAGCCGTCGGGATACTGCAGATTGGAACATTTGGTGGTCCAACTGCTACTGATATTGCTGATTGCTCTGCTAAATGTACAAAGAAGTAAAATAATAAATAAACTTAATAAAAAATAAAATGTTGAAAAAGAAAAATATTGCCTTGTTTAACTGTAACTGGTTGCGGATATTTTGTACGAACCGTATGTTTTCCGAGATACGATTCTCGACGTTTCGTTGAATTCTTATTCAACGTCATCAGGAGGGTGACCTTTACCCGCGGAGGTAGTGCGTTCTACATAGGACAAACCAAACGCAATATCGCTACACGACTGAAGGAACATATTGGAGCAATTAAAAACAACAACTCCAATATATCGGCAATCTGCGAACATGCATCCACAGGGAGTCTCTGTCACTTCATCAGATTTGACAAGACAATAATCTTATCAACAGAACCGTACCTTATACCCAGATTAGTGAGGGAGTCCATTGAAATATACAAACATCGGAATTTCAATAGAGACGACAGTTACAAACTATCAAGTATTTGGCGCCCTGTTCTTACGACATTGATTCAACCTTTGAGAGACGTCGCAGAAAAGTCCGCCGACGTAACTAGTACATATTGCACACTGGCGACCTCTATCGCAGAAGAAGTGAACACTCCACAACAAAATGCATATAATTTACGCCATCGGAAGCAGTAATCCGCCCTCTACCTCCGCGGATAAAGGTCGTCCTCCCGATGACGTTGAATAAGAATTCAACGAAATGTCGAGAATCGTCTCTCAACCAGTTACAGTTAAATATGTCTAACGACCATAATAACAACCTTAAATCTTTAATAATAATTAATGCCTTGTTTTCTCATCACTCTTTTCTTTCATTCCGCAAACTTCTTGACCTCCTCTCGTATTATATAAGGAAAGGTAAATCCGAGACCAGCGCAATGAGAGTATTTTACAAATGTCTGTTTTATTCTTGGATTTAACTCTATCTTCGATCTATATCCGTATATTCTGTGGAATAGGATCTTAATTGCGGAAATAATTCACAGCCAGGCCGCCCGAGACCGGAGCTGGAGCTCGGCAGGGCTCCGAGGCCGAAAATAAAATGGAGTGAGAAGTTTTGTGATTAAATGATAAGGCCCGAGTTATGTTTAGACACTGACTTCTGTGCACTGTCTGGCGGAAGCGGTCAACTGAATAAAATACAGGTCTTATCATTACGTGTTAAAAACTGTCCAGTGGACCAACCGTGGACCTATCCAGAAGTTATCTTGTGGTATATGCATCACCAGGATCCCAGCTCCGATAGTAGCTGAAATTCCGTTATCTTTTCCTTTAATTACATTACTGAGAATGTGTCATATGATGTGGCACTGGAGAGTGACGAAAAAACTAAGCTGTGCCAAGAGAACTACAAAAAGATTTCAAAAAGACTAAGGGACAAATTGTCCCTCAACGTCTACGTGACGTTGCAACGCACTGTACCGCGACGTCGCACATAACATGGCGCGGCATTTCTACGTGCCGTGGCAACGTTGCCGTGCGCACGGTTCCCGAGCGAGCTCACCGCGACATCGCGCCGCGCGTCAGTGCCACGTGGTATGTTTACAAGTGAATGCGCATGCGCTATACCACTCAACATGACACACGACATTAGTAGTTAGGGAAAACGAGATTGCGCTATACCACTCAACATAACACATGACATTAGTCCACACTAATCTCACATAACAATCTCGTTGCCCCACGGCAACGAGATTGTTATCCAACTGATCGAGCTCTAATTGAGCTGTAATTGCAAGTCTGATGTGAGGGCCAACAGCGTTCCGTAATATTGTATCTTGCTTGGCTATGGAAGGCCCGATTATTTGTAATAAATTTTCAAAGTCAGTTGTTGTCATTCGAGTGAAAATGACAAAAATCCGCCAGACTTTCGAGGATCGCATAGAATATCCATCCTTCTTTCTCTTTGCAGTAAATAATTTCGCACCCACCACCCTTTTCTCCTCTTACGTTTTGATAAACTCGTTAGAATAAATAGATGCGCAGCACTAATCATCATAACCTTATCGGGCAATATTTCCGCGACAAGTGATATGTGAGTCCCGGTGTGTACACGTCAAATGACCGCGTCATTGTCCCCGAAACATGAGCGTAGATGTTGATGCGACATGCCGCGCGGAATGTTTCGCGATTTGTCCCCTAGTGAGTACATGGCTTAATAGACACAACCGAAATTCGAAATGGTCTACATTAAAATAGAACCCATTATTAATTTGAATACCATTCACTACTTTTTACTCCCTTTATATTAACTCGTGGCGTCTGCTTGTCTTCTTGTCTAACGAAAAAAAATTGGATCCATTTTAAACCCCTTTCCCGTGATCCAATCGAACTGAAACTTTGCAAGCAGACTCGTGGCGACGATCAAGAAGATCTATCAAATTTTCGTTAAAAAATATTAATAAATTTTTGGATTTTTCAAATTTTGAATGGTTTTTTCATACAACTTATTAAGTTGTATGAAAATATTTCAACGCGTCTGGTAGACGCGAAACCTGATTATATTATAATTTTGGATTTTTAGAATTTTTTTATTACTCCCTTTCGTAGCGTCGCCCGACCGAAGCCCAACGCGTAGGTTAAGCGAAAAAAATGTTTCAACTAGTAAATGAGAAAGGGAGTATAATAAAAACTAGGTTTTTATGGGTTACTTTATTTATTTATTTTTCATCATCATCGTCAATGACGAATCAGCTGGTTATCCTCCTTTTCCTCTATATTATTTTATTTATTTATTTACGCCCAAAGGGGCTTTTACAATAATTAATATGAATATACAATAGATGTAATAAAATACTGCGATTATACACTGTAACTTAAATTTGTTAAAATAAAATACAATAAGACAAAATACAATTTAAAAAAAAACAATTAATTGATTCATTGCAGGTTTTTATATGAAAAATATTAATATACAAATATAAATATAGTATAATGGCGCAAATATATTATAATTTAAGTATGTTAAAATAAAAATCCATTTAAAAAATTTAGAATTAATTAATTCAATGCAAAAAAGAAATTACGCGAGGTAAACAATACAAAACATGTGTAAATATTTAAAAATAAAATAAAAATCGACAACAAAATGTAATTTAAAATTTTTTTAAATAATTAACTTAATGCAAGTAAGAAAACACACATGGTAAACTATACAAAGTCTTGATTAAATATTTTAAAAAAAGACAGCAGTGTACAATTTATATATCTGCAATAGATGAAATAAAATCGAATTAAAATTGTTTTCAGGATTTTCTAGTGGAATATGTGACTTGTAGTGTAGGAATCTAAGAAAGTTTTGTCAATTTTCAATTTTATTTATTTATTACGCCCTTTTAGGGTATTTGTTAAACGAAAGTAATATAGTATATAGAGTAGAATAGAGTATAGTCCTATGGTATATGATCTTATTTATCTCCCCGCCGTATTTTTTGATAATAGTGTTAGAATGTAAGTCGGCAATCTATATATCTATATTATAATTATGCTAAAAACGATGTCGCTGCTGATGGATGTTTTCTGTTGCCAGTTAAAAAAATCATTTTAGAATACATTACAAAGATTGATTTTTTTGAGTTTTATAGATCACTTTAAAATACATTTAGATAGAATTTAATGCGTAGAAATATTATATGCGTTACTTAATACGAAGATGATATTTATTGATTAGAAATAACGAAATACATATTTTCTTCATTCAATTCTGTTTTACTCCTGGCAAATCATATCGACATTGAATTTTGACATATCGACCGTTTGACAGGTGAAATAGACATATCATATCCTGACATCAAGCAGGAGTGCTCAGATTATTCCAGGAGAACCGAGCAGCCACCTCATTTCGTCATGCCAAAAAAAGTAACCGAACGATACCGCGGGAGGCGGGAGGTTAATATTAGTAGTAATTTTTACTTAGTTTAACTTTTGAGAAAAGAAAGCACCTCCACTAAGCTCAAAAGTCATCTCTCTTTGGTTAATGTTCAACTTTATTTAATGTTACGGATAAAATAAAGATCTTTTATCAGCAACTTTAAGTAGTTAGTTAAATTCTCCAATAAAATTGCCTACAGTGAATGAAATACTACCAATTGAATTGAAACAAATTAAAGTCGAAGGTGTATTTCGTGGGCAAGAGACAGCACACTCTGAGGAAATTACTGGACATTAGAAGTTACGACAGTACAAACATTCCTGCGCTGTAAATTACTTTTTATAGTACCTACGAGAAAATTGGTTTTCAGAAATGCCGCGTCCAAACTCTAACAAGCAGTTGTTAAACTAAACAATGTACAATAACTCCGGAATATATCACGAGGGGCACTAAAATGGAACTTGAATACACTACTCGTATCAAAGTAAGTTCTTTCTATCCGTTCATACCCGTGGAGAGTTGCCTCTGAAGCTGAGATGGCGCGCACCAGGGTGGTACCAATAAAATATACTAGGGCGGCTTTTGCCCCGCACACGCCCATCTGGACCTGGTGCTGACGATAGTCGGGCCGAGTGGAATCTGCGGTGGGTGCAAGCATGAGCAGACGTACGGAGTTCACCGCAGTATATGCAATATACAGGGTTATTTGTAAAACATTAATAACCTCGCAGGGCTATATTCCTGCCTTGATTATGAGTCGAAAATGTTCAAGCTATTATGACATAATATCAATAGTTAAAGAGATATGCGACATCAAAGTTTGCAATTTTTTTTCAATATTTACGACTTATTTTTTGTAAAACGTTGGACTATCATTACAGTAACTCATAACGATTACGAAAAATTCATTCCTTTTAATACAAGTTAAATAAAATGATAATAACCTTGAAAAAATTCCAATTGGAATGTTTTCCAATTGGAATTCGAAGGTTTTTATTATTTTATTTGATTTGTGTTAAAGCGAATAAATTTTTCGTATTTAATATGAGTTACTGTAATGATAGTCCAACGTTTTACAAAAAATAAGTCGTAAATATTGAAAAAAAATTGCAAACTTTGATGTCGCATATCTCCTTAACTATTGATATTAGGTCATAATAGCTTGAACATTTTCGACTCATAATCAAGGCAGGAATATAGTCCTGCGAAGTTTTTAATGTTTTACAAATAACCCTGTATACATAGAATAACACATATACATAGTACCAACGATTAAGACAACTTTTGGTCCAAGTCATATTTATTTTGCAAATAAGCTCTACAATATCTTTCCTCCAACCTTGAAAAGTATAGAAAAGATTGACGAGTTAAAAAATGATAAAAGTATGGTTAAATGAAATTGATGCATACAAATTAAAAAATGACATAGAAATTTAAAATAAGGAAAATAAATAGGAAAACACTGCCTCAGCACAGGAACCCCTAGTGAGGAGGATTAAGAACCCAAGCACCGACAACCACTTATAGTACATACTACTACCAACCACTTACTCTACTGTTATATTACACATGTACAGCTGTATCTGAGTAGAACCTAATAAAAAAATATATCTTTTGAATTTTTATAACTAATATCCTAACGCCATCTATCCAAAAAATCCATAGATGGCAATAGCATAGTGGTTATAAAAATTCAAAACATGGTGGATAGTAATCATACACCTATACAAATTCCAAAAATTTTAGAGATGTGTGGGCGATCTTGGGTGAACGTAACATTGTGTAAAGCGATCATTTAACGTCGCAAGCCCTATAAACACCCAAAAGACTTTCATACTTATTTTTCCATGTAAATAGCTTCGTCTCTGTGAGACATCTGTAATTTATCTTCATTAGACTAGACGTACCTATTTACGTACGCGTAGTTTGTATGAGAACTGTCTAGACATCTGTCACGCTGTCACGTCAAAATTGACGAAGTGTAGGTACAGGTCTATTCATATAAGCTGGCAATTGAGTTAAGTTTTTCGTTGTGTTAATTTTAAGCATTTTAATTGAGAATAAAATGCTTTTACCATACGCGTATTAATTTTAAGCATTTTAATTGAGAATAAAATGCTTTTACCAACTTTAATGTCTGTAAAATGAAATTAATGTTGAAAATTGAAAATTAGGTAAATATAATAACAAAATTTGGTATCGATTCTACTACGTTTGACTTTTTATTATTAATACGATCTTGTAAATTTTGAAACGGTTATGAAAATGTCGAACTGAATAATCTTAAAAAATATAATGCCGCGCTTTATTACAAAAATACGTTTTTACTCGAAGACACTCGGTATGGAACGAAATTTAAAAAAACCACAACTATTGTAAAAAATACGTTAACTGGGGAATTTCATTATTTATTTATATATCTTTATTTAGTTAATGATACATTGTTTATCATTAGCTAATATTAAAAAACATTATATATATGTACACTTAGGCTCGGTTGCGCCAGCAGAAGTAAATTTGGTTCGAGTAACATTGACCCGAGTAACTTTTTTTACCCTCAGTTCAGAGTAAACTCGATTTCGGGTTGCACAAACTGTCAAACCAATCACAAGGCTAATCGGAATAAACCTCAAATACCGCATTTGTCTATGGAATTTGATTTATTTCAGTTTTTCACCACTGGCAATACGTACTTTTGCGGTTCGAAACCAGTTCAAACAAACCACTTTATTCTATGAAACAAACCAAACAAACGTCAAACCATCGCTAAAATAACGCGAAATTAAAAGATTCATTTTAATATTTACAAATTTCAATACGAAAATGACAGCGACAAAATTCAAATGACAAGTACCTATATGGATAAATGTCACATTTTCAAATCAGCTGTGAGAGGACTGCCATTTTTTTACCAACATTTTTACTTTTACCCACCTATCTTGGAGAGTAAAATAAAGTTACTCATGTATGTACTTCGGCGAGTAAAATAATTTTTACCATCGCTGGCGCAACCCGTTTTTAGTAAAAAAAGTAACTTGAGTAACTTTAAAGTCACTCGAGTAACTTTTTTTACCTTTACTTCTGCTGGCGCAACCGAGCCTTATTAAATAATTAAATAAATAATATTTCTCTTCATACATTTTCCATTGTTATGTGCCGTTTACATTCTTGTTTGAAGATGTCGATTCTGCTTAGCTTCCTCACATCTTCTGGCGGGCTATTGTACTCATTTATTCCCTTGTAGTAAATACAGTTTTGTGTGTTTGTCTTTTTTCTATTTGGAATACTTATTTTGTTTACATTTCTTGTATTATGTCTATGTATCTCTGTTTTATATATGATCTTAATTTAAAGATATTTTGGCATTTTGTCAATTTTGTCATATTGCAATGCTAGAATAAATTCTTAAACTGCATTATAAGGCCGGAGCCACACTAAGCGGATCGGTCGATCGAATTGCTTTGCCGAATTGACGCGACGGAAAAAACGCGGCGGATAATTCGCTTAGTGTGTAAAGTACATGCGAGGGGGGAAAAACTTCCGCGTGTCACTCAGTCTCGCCAAAGAAGGGAATTAGTTTTGATAGAACGTTGTTAGTGCATGAAAAGGGATGAGTTAAAAGGGGGATACGCAGGATATTTGTGTGATTTTTACAAATTGTTTTTAATATATTTTTGTTTTGATTTCAATACTCTTATAATTTTTTCAGTCTAGCTCCTATTCAAGGTAAAACCCGGCTCTGGGTCCTACCTTCCCACACAGCATCACTTTTACAGATGAAATGGTTTTTGAAATGAAACGAATCGGGATTGCCCTTTCGGGATCCCTCGAGATTAGAATTTCCCATCCCGCGGGGTCCCCACGGATCGGGATCCCGAATACTTTTGTGTTTTTTTTTCTGTGTAGAGCTGAATAGCAATTAACGACAATGCCTTGCATTTTTAATCAGAAATTTTAATAAAATGTTCATTATTAATCATTGCATTAAAGTTTTTGTAGGTGTTTGTCCGAGCATCAACCAATGTAGTAGAGTAAAAACTACTAACTAGTGGTAGTTTTTACTTCCTTTCTTTTAACTCGTGGCGTCTGCTTGCTTGCCGGCTTGCCGGGTGAAAAAACTTTGGATCAATTTTTAACCCTTTTCCCGTGATCCAATCGAGTTGAAACTTGGCAAGTAGACTTGTGGCGACGATCAAGAAGATCTATCAAATTTTCGTTAAAAAAATTAATAATTATAGTATAACACGGATTTTTAGAAATTTTATTGGTTTTTTCAAATTGGAATCATTAGAAAAGTTTGATTACTAGCATAGCGGCCCGATAACGTAGCGGAATATTTTCTAAATTTGAATTACTCCGTCGGTATACGTAATACGTACTTCACTATGAATGTCGAAAATCTAAATTGACTGACAAATGTTTTTAGAATATAATCATCAAAGCATGAAGTGTCTTATCAAAGCTCAAAACATCTGACATTTTAGAAATATATTAAATTACTGTAAGTTTAGTATTATTTTATATGTTTTAATTCGTCTTTAAATGTTGTTATATTTTACAAAGAAAGGGAGTATAATAAAAATTTGGTTTTTATGGGTTACTTTTTTTATTACTATGTTAGGTTGATAAAATACAGCACATATTATTCAAAGCTATTTTCATTATTTGAATGTGACATGAACATAAGTTTTAAGTACTTACTAGAAGCTCTATAGACATATACAATTAAACATTTAAAATGCTGATCAATCCCGATAATCTCGTCCGATTTTTCGGTTCGGGATTGATCTCGTAAAATGCCTCGAGATCGGGATTGTATTCCCTAGTTGTGACACCTGTTTGAAAAACAATAATGGTGCACCTGGCTCAGTACTGATACTGCATTTATTTATGGTATTGCCCGAGTACTGTTGAAATTTAGGATACTGTCGACATCTCCCGGTCTGGTCGATGACCCGCCGAATAGAAATTGGTGTTCCGACATAAAACTGACGAAACCGGCCCCTTTTCTATCTCTGGTGGCCGGCAGCAAAAATACTGCAACCAGCGTGTCGCAACACCTTCAAATTGATTTCCGCTACGTCTGAGAAGAGATCTCAGCATCTCCGCTTGCTTGGGAAAATCGGAGGCTTTGTGTTCGGTGGAATGTGTACCTGTCTCGTAGGGAGTATGTTTGTTTAATAACTATAGACGTACCAGTATAAGTTGGCGCGCGAGGGAGGGCGTCCCTGTCGCGGAACATAAGCTGCCAGGGTGTAAATTTATTACACAGTACACATACACAATATTACACTTTCATAAACAGCATGATCGATTGCCCCCAGATTGTTAGTCTGATCGACTTGTATGCCCCATTGAGGTCATCAAGACACAGTGCATTATTCTATTATAGTGGAAATGTCAGAAATAATGCATTAGCAAACTCTGTAATTCCCAGATAACACTCATTAGGGAATGAATATGCAGAGGCGGCTGACATTTTTGCTGATAATATAACTGTGTTTAGGACAAAGCTGATACAATTCTTTACATCTCAATGAAATGGAAATGGATAATAAATTTTTCTGTATTATTATTTTACCTTTTAACTATTATTATTTGTACCTTTAACTTTATTATTATTTTATATGTCTTATGTTTTTCTGTATTATTATTTTACCTTTTATCTATTACCTTTTATTATATACCTTTTATCTGTATTATTATTTTATCTGTCTTATGATATTTCTTTTTAAATTTATTTTCTGTATATTTGTAAAAGCCCATAAGGGCGTTAAATAAATAAATAAATAATGTACAGAATATCCGGTGACCGGTGTCAGAGCCTTTAATAGAAATTTGGTCGGGCAACACTGAAGAAACGACCCAGTGATGGCGGCCGCTCTACCTGTCAATCTGTCAAACGGTAATATCGGTCCATTATTTGCTTTTTCAGCTTCGCAAAGCTTTAATACTTCATTGGCAATTGTTTTTGCACCATCCCGGACTGTTTTGGATGTTTTGGACATAAGAATTCAGTGTATATTGGTAATCAAGATGTCACAGCTCCCGAGCAAATACGAAATTGAACTGAATGACAGGGCGAGGGGTTACCGCCGAGTGCGGGCGTGGCGGGTTTTAGTTTCAAAGTCGCCGCACGCCAATTTACGTTGGGCAAGCAATGGGAATGGAGAGGAATAGTGAAGTAGCGGTTCATTTAAAAACTTACTTACTCTGCAGATTAAAAAACACTTTAAGACTGGACGTTCACTGCAAATGCACATTTCGGCGTTTTTGTTTTTACGAAAATGTGGTTTTTTATTATTCATTTATATCAGATTGTATACCCAAGACTACAATTTTTTAGGGCAAAAACTTAGATAGAACCTTTGTTATTATACGACGTAATTATAAAACAAAAACAGCGTCATTTATTGGCGCATTTCATACTTTTTCATTTTTGTTTTTAAATATTAATTAAGGTGTTTTTATAAAAAAATAACTAACTTTTATTAAGCGAGTAAAGCCTCAAAATATGGGAATAAATAGAGTACAGGTACTGTTTAAAATCATCTCTCAATATAAATATAAAGCGTTTTAAAATCAAGAAAAAACCTAAAAATTTCTTTCAAATTTAAAACATTATAACTTTATTAATTTTGAATATATCTTAATTTATTTAGTACGGATTCTAGACAATGAAAAATACATTATACATATAATAAAAAAATACTATGCGTACATATAAATATTCATTAAAAATTAGCGCCGCCTAGGACACTAAAAACGAATTTTTGGCCTCGGCCTGTCGATTGATGCTTATATTTTATTAATGATTGGAAATAATGTCCAGTTTATTACTTTTATAAAATAACAAAGTTCTATATAAGTTATTGCCCTACAATATTGCAATCTAGACTATACATTCTGATATAAATGAATAATAAAAACTCACATTTTCGTAAAAAAAAGCCGAAATATGCATTTGCAGTGAATGTGCTGCCTTAAGGGAAAAGTTTAATATTCCTTTTCAATCAATGGAAAATAAAATTTGAGTAAAATTGAACAATAGTCTGAAATTAAAACTAGGATATCTAAAAAACTAACAAAGTTATAGATGATATCATTATTTTGTTTGGAGTTTTTAAAGCAATATACTTTAGTGTATATGAGATTCTTCCGAATTATTAACATTCCATAAGAATTATTCGGAATATATATTGCTTTAAAAACTCCAATCATAATAAAGATATCTCATTATCAGTAGTGACATCTGTATTGGATTATGGGAAGGAAAAAGCTTTCGACTGCAGGTGGCGGTAGCGAAAATACAACTCACATACGAAACAAGTTGTGCAAGGTAAACATATATACAACTTCCAAAATTTTTACAGATTTGGTACTCTATCATGGGTGAAATTAGTGAACGTTACATTGTGTAAAGTGATCACTTAAGCCAGCCGTATAATAGGTCGTAAGTCCTATGAACACCCAAAAAGAATTCCTTACTTTCCCGTACAAAAATATAGCTTCGTCTCTGGGACATTTATAATTTATGTATACTTTGTTTAATTATGTAACCCTGGGGATAAAATTCAGTATTGTCGCCTTGAAAAATTTGGATAAACTCAAAATATTCTGCTAGTTATAGAATTTAAAACCATCAGCGCAGATCACGGCGGAGAATCTATAAAGAACTAAAAATATTGTAATTAAATAATTTGATTAAATGAAGGTGACGTATAATTATGTACTTGGAACAAAAAAACTTCTAAATATTTCTCCGATGTTAATATAATGAGCTCTCGTTGTACTTCAAGTCTCCTCATTATTTGTGAATGTATTAGATACCTATAGATAGATAGTCATGAAATTTGTCATTATTTAAGTCTGCCATAATAAAGTTTTCAAGAAGATACAGATTATTCATTTGGCACAAACGTTATTGGACAAATGCGAAAAGTAACTGATCGTGACCAACGCAAGACGCAATCAATGTGCGCGCTTAGTACGTACGAAAATAATCGTACGAATACGTACGTAATAATTCGTATCTAAAGTTTGTCGTTACCTTTGTGCGAATGCTTTACCTCCGTTCAATATATCAATTATACCTGTAACTGTACAAAACTTATATTATATATATATATATATATATATATCTATATATATATATAAGTTTTGTATATATATACAGTTACAGGTATAATAAATATTTCCGATCAAAATAATGACGCAGGAGCCCATTATTAGAAGATTACAGATTCATCTGTAGAAATATCGTTATAATCGGACTAATGATGAAGAATGTACTGCTCGTATGTACAATGCAGAAATAAAAAACCAACAAATATTTTCCTGGAAGGATATAATAAAATCATTAAACTTGTTATTTGTTTTCTTTTTTTTTCTTTATATTTTATTAACTTTATGATGAGAATCATTTTTATAAAACTTAAATCTGTTTATATTATATAATATTTTCGTGTATGTATATCATTTTCGTAATCACCAATATATCAAGATATTAGACTGAATAAAAATTGTTGCTTGTAAAAAAGTAGAACAAGTCAAGTCACCTCATTAAAATAAACTTTCTTTTATTGCATATTTTTTCGTATTGAAAAATCGAAAAATATAGAATATATAATATGATGGCTTTTCTTATTTCTTGGTTCATCGGACATGATAGAAATGACCTTGCTAACTGTAAATAGTCACGTTGATCTAGAAAGTCATGACTGAAAGAATACGAATAAGAAAATTATCCTAAAGTACACTTATCCAAAAACACACTATTCATTTAATAATTATTTTTTCATATTTATTGGATACTAGCTGTGGCCGTGCGGCTTCGCACGCGTAGATTTTTAGATTTTAGTCATATTTTATTTATCACTTTGGGTATTAATCTTACCGTATAGAAATATGTCATCACGGACTTTTTTATAAAACTTTTTGAGTTCCACAACTTCTTAACTTTACTTAACCTTAACTAACCGTTAAAGGAGCGTTCGTGAAAAACGCTCGACCATTTTTTCATCGACTATATAATAGGTCACTACGAAAAACCTACGATAATACCTACCTCCACCCTGAAAGTCTATTCTAAATATTGGTGAAAGAATTTTTGAAATCTGATGAGTAATTTCGGAAATTACCTTATACATCCAAATTTACAAACTTTGCCTTTTTATATATTGGTATAGATTATAAATGATGGTATGAAAAGGTTTGTTTTCAATTATTTTATAGTTATTTTATTGCGTGGTGTTCCTGACAGCCAATTACTGATATTTTTAAAGCTTTTTTGCCAGAACACAGTGGCACCAATATAGACATAAGAATGCAATTAATATTTATAATAATATAAATGATTGTTTGGTATTAACGTGCAATGATAAGCATTGTCCAGTCTCATGAGACGACGTATGATGGCCCTCGTTTACAACTCATGATTATTTTCCATTTGTGTGTTCGGTGCATCAATCATCACACACATAATGAATGAAGATACGTAATAAACTTTCATACCGTGTTTCCTCGAATATATATACAGGGTTATTTGTAAAACATTAATAACCTCGCAGGGCTATATTCCCGCCTTGATTATGAGTCGAAAATGTTCAAGCTATTATGACCTAATATCAATAGTTAAGGATATACGTGACATCAAAGTTTGCATTTTTTTTTCAATATTCCTGACTTATTTTTTGTAAAACGTTGGACTATCATTACAGTAACTTATATCGAATATTAAAAATTTATTCTCTTTAATACAAGTCTAATAAAAAAATAAAAACCTTCGAATTCCAATTGGAAAACATTCCAATCAGAATTTTTTTAGGGTTTTTATCATTTTATTTAACTTGTATTGAAACGAATGAATTTTTCGTAATCGTTATGAGTTACTGTAATGATAGTCCAACGTTTTACAAAAAATAAGTCATAAATATTGCAAAAAAAATGCAAACTTTGATGTCACATATCTCCTAAACTATTGATATTAGGTCATAATAGCTTGAACATTTTCGACTCATAATCAAGGCAGGAATATAGCCCTGCGAGGTTATTAATGTTTTACAAATAGCCCTGTATATATGACCCACCTTGAAAGTAAAACCTACCACGATTTTTCAGAATGGTTTTATTATGAGACCTAATTCGAAAATAAGACCTATCTAAATCACGCACTTACGCATAGGATAGGATAAACCTTATTTATGTTCACAACGCATAGGATAAACCTTATTTATGTTCACAATGCGAGGTTTTCTTTTACACGGATTTCGCTGGAACGTATCCACCGTATAAAGTGAGAGTTGGATGTAACTTGTTTTGTACTTTTGGTTTTCCTTACAAAAATAAAACCTACATCGAATACCCGAAACCTACATAAGACCGGGTCTTATATTCGAGGAAACACGGATATCTTTGTGCTAGACTAAATAATATGATATATTATTAACAATATCTATGTACAGTAAGTATATGTGGGGTATAAAAGCACATAGCAGCAATATACAATTTTTTTAAAATTTTTATTTATTTAATTTTAAATAAAAATAGAGGTGCGATCACGGAATACGTGTCACATCAATATTTTTACTATTTTCAAACTAACCTTAACGCTTGTGCTATGAAAATAGGACTAACTTGCTAGTCTGGGCTGAAATTCGAACCCGCGACCTTTGGATCACGAGGCGAGTGTCCTAACCACAAGACCAACAAGCTACTCAAAAAATTAAAAATATGTTTTGAATGCAGTCACCGTGGATTACTAATTTAAAATGTATTCTAGATTTTATGTAGTAATCCCTTCCGTAATCATGTTTCCTATATCTTTTTTTTGGACGCTTCAACTGGCCAAGAGGTCCAATAGTGGAGCATCACAAAAATACTCAAGCTTGAGTAAATCACTCAGATTAATTGTGACCCCACCGGGATTCGAACCCGAAACCCTCGTTATGACAAGCCAATGTTTTTTGTTTTTTGGATATTGCCTTAATCTTACAATAATAAAATACATAAATAAACAAATGCAATGTAAAGACGAAGGAATCGGAAGGGGAAAAAAACCGAAAATAAAACGCAAGATTAACAATTACACATTTGACTGTGAAACAATTTTATTCGAAGCGAGTTTCATTATTCTTGATCAAATTTTGGCAATCCGACATTAAGCGCTTGTTCAGACACAGCGGGAACCGTTCAGTTTCAGAATCGCGTTTCAAAACACGCGATTTGTGTCATCTGTTCACACAGCCGCGGTTAATAAGCGATTTGTGCGCGCGAAAATAAACGTCAGTTTGACAGTTCTGGTGCCGTTCTTTGAATATTAGAGATATATTCGCTCATTACTATGTTAACGACGTGTTCCATGGCAAGACACGTAAATATCTTTCTGTCAGTTCATTTTTAGTGAATAAATACCTACTTCTCTAAAATACTATTTTTTCCACCATTTCCAAATATCTCCACCAACTCCTGCCAAGCTTGGTTCTTGGCATATTTGAGTAATCCTCACACTGAAGATCCCATATTACAGGTCTTTTCTCCACTTCATCAATAAAAAATTCAGTGTCAAAGCGATCCATAACCATAGAAAAGAGAATATAATCCACGCGTGCTCCTGTGTGACATGGAACCGTGCGGTGCCCGCAACGCGACTGAACACTCTCGTAAGGCCCCATAGTAATAGGATCGTGCGGGCGCCGTGCGGGTCTATTTTCTAGCGGTTGGGTTGCGGGCACCGCAGCGGTTGACTAACCGCACGGTTGTGCCTGAACGATCACATACAAACCTAGGTAAATGAGACCCGCACGGATCTCACGCGATTCTAAAACGGCACGGTTCCCGTTGTGTCTGAACAAGCGCTTAGCCGATTGCTTTCCTGCTAGTTTTAAATATAACGCTTCATTTAAATACACTGAATTAAATCAGCAAACCTTTAGGAAAATATTCACAGAAATAAATAATACGCTTTATTACCTACTTTCTTGAAAATCCCCTTCATTTTTCCCCATCACGTCATCCCTGAAAACTATTTACAAGGGTGAGTCACCCAAGACCGGAGGGTGACCTCATTTTCCCGCTAATAAATATACGCCTGAATTTATCCAACGTAGGTGAGTATTCGAATCGAGTTTCCGGATTTCATGGTACGAGCAAATGTATATTATATATATATCTATATATATATCATATATATATATATCTTATTTTATATAGAACTTCTAAGATAATGAGTGCGGTACGTATCACATACATGTGCAGGGCTAGTTTAAGGGGTTTCTTGGCTAATACATAGGGGACCCGAGTGATTTTCATATCAAAACTTCGTAGCGCAGTGGGTATGACACTGGCTTCCCACACCGAGGGTTCTGGGTTCTGTTCCCGGTGAGTTCACAATTTTAATCTATGTGATATACTCAAGCCTGGGTGTTTTGTGATGTACTTCGCTTCTGTGATTGGGCCTTCTGGCCTGTTGAAGCGTAGAAAAAAAAAATATAAAAAAAATATGCATAAATATACAGGGTTATTTGGAAAACATTAATAACCTCGCAGGACTATATTCCTGCCATGACTATGAGTCGAAAAAGTTCAAGCTATCATGACCTAATACCGATAGTTTTGCAGATATGCGACATCAAAGTTTTCATTTATTTTCAATATTTATGACTTACTTTTTGTAAAACGTTGGACTGTCATTAAAGTAATTTATATCGATTACGAAGAATTCGTTCGTTTCAATACAAGTTAAGTAAAATGATAAAAACCCCGCAGAAATTCCAATTTTATTTGACTTTTTATTTAAGAGAATGAATTTTTCATATTCGATATAATTTATTGTAATGATAGTCCAACGTTTTACAAAAAATAAGTCGGATATATTGATGTCGCATATCTCCATAACTATTGATATTAGGTCATAGTTGCTTGAACATTTTCGACTCATAATCAAGACAGGAATATAGTCCTGCGAGTTAATTAATGTTTTCCAAATTACCCTGTAAATATAAAAAAATCTACTTGATAAGCAATTTACTTACTTACATACCATCATACCGTTTCTCCGTAGGGGTAGGAAAAGAGGATAGAGCGTCACACTCCTCTGTCCTGACACACAATTCTGGCTTCACCCACATTCATATACGCATGCAAGCTCGACGATTGTGGACGCTTCTAAATGTACCATTTTCCAGTATCTGCTTAATCTGGTCACGACACGTCGCCCTCTCTTTCTGGCGCTGTTAAACCCTTTTCAATTAAGATCGAAAATGCTTAAGAAGTGCTTTCACTTTATAAAAAATAAAGGAGTATCATTACTAGCTGCGAAATTAATGTTTACTAGTTTACGAGAAAAGACTACAGATGTCTCTAGCACAGTCCTGTCGGAAGGTTCCCAGATTTGAAACATATATTTATTTATGTTCTCAGTTCTAAGATCACAATTAGTGATGCAACGAAAACTACTTTCACGAATACGAATACGAATATCAAACCTACTATTCGGCGAATACGAATACGAATACGAATAATTCAACAAGGTAATAAAAATACACCACTGTTCTTTTTTTACTAAGGGATTTAATAATTAAAATTTACCCCTTGCAAATTTTTCTTCAAAAAGCACAACATTTGCAACTTCTCAGGCGTTAGGCGATTTCTTTTATCCGTTTGTTTGTACATTCCCAGCAGTCAAAAATAAATATCAATTTTTTCATGCTTACGAGAGGTCATATCATTAGATTTAATTTGAAATTATTGTATAAGAGTTAACACTTTTACACACAGCGGAAATAAAATGGAACGAATAATACGTATTACAAAACAAAAACTACATGAAATGAGCACCTAACCTTATTAATAACCCAACGAAACTAGATCAAAGAACTCATGTTATGCTGTGAAACAAGTAACAATTGACAACTTGAGAACTCAACAAATCCATTCATTCAATGTTAGGGGAATCCCCGATAATACAGTGCGTAGTGCGTAGGTGTGTTTGGACACACGGTGCACAGCCAAATCGTAATTTGCGTTGCGTTCAATTATAAATAGTTTGTTTTTAATATTCGTGATGATATTCGGCGTATACGAATACGAATATTCGTATTCGTTGCATCACTAATCACAGTTACTGGATTTTGTCAACAGAGGGATAATCATTAATGAAGATAGCTTAAAGAAGTCTCACAGAGACGAAGACGCATAGTTATATATATAGAAATGTGTATTTATTACATAAATAAATCCTTTCTGGATGATCCCGGAGAATCGAGAGTCTAGTTAGTATATTATTTGATAAAAAAACGAAATAAAAAGCTAACAAAGAATTTCTTTGCTGGAGAAGCGCCACAACGCTGTATTGACGTTGGCAATTCTTAACACTCACAAACCAACACACGAAAGCACTCACCTATACACACACCTACACGAGTTCGGTGTGCGTATAAAGGCGCACACAGACAAGAGCGAACTAGGCGGCCTTCCCGAGTGCAACCTCCAACTCAACGAAACAATAAATAGATACATAAATACATCTTAGTTTTTTCTTTGTCATGTTTTACTTAAAATTCATCGTTTCGTCGTTTAATTTTACCACTTTTTATTGAAAATTTTATTCTTATCTTTTTCACTTCAACATTATTCTTTGCTTTTACTTATAATTAAAAAAATCTCATTTTTACTCAACTACTCCACGTTGGACATAGTAAGTTAAGTCCCGTTATTTTTAACAAAAATTTGGTCGAGTAGGATTCTAATTGGATTCTTTCTAGAGTTTCAGAGAAATATATATTTATTGCCCTAAAACGTAACAAAAGAAGCGTATGCAAATAATATTGCTGACAGTTCGATTTTTTGGTTCTGGCACTTAGAGGATGTGTTGTGTACCGATAGTGTGCATGAATGATATGTATGCAAGGAATAATGTGGAATAATAGGACTGCAAATATGTAACAACACATTTGACACAGTGTGTTGTTGTTTTAAATTGAATGTAAATTTAATAAATTGATCTTCTTCTTCTTCTTTCTCAGCCTTCATCTGGTGGTACAGGCCTCTTCCACATTTTTCCATTCTTCCTTATTATTTGCTAGTTGTAGCTATTTCTTTCCCCTTACAGCGGCTACAAGATAGACTCCCAAAGTTCTGGAATGGAGACCTTGGGAAAATAAAAGAGGCGTCGGAAGACCTCAAAAGAAACACATTGACAATTATTATTATTCAACTATTATTCAAACCTTCGGACATTTTGTTGGTAGTATTTTTTTTATTTTACGCTTTAACAGGCCAAGAGGCCCACTTACAGAAGCGAAACACATCACAAAAAACCCAGACTTGAGTAAATCACATAGATTAATTGTGACCTGAAGGCATTGACAAAAACATTATAATTATTAAGATGTGATTAATATTATTACTTTCCTTAGAGAAGAGGGACCCACCACCCACCCTGGGCTGTTCAATAGATCCCATATGGGCCCTACACTTTTGCCTACCTCTGTTCGGCATTTAGTGGGAATTACAAGTTACAAGTTCTTTTCTTTACTTACTTTAAATTAAATTAATAAATTTATGTAAACAAATATATGTACTATTATTTTGTTATAATAAGAAAAATTATACTTGTAACAGATTCATCAGTCGCCGATTATTAGAGTTTTATAAAGTATGTACAACGTACACGAATAATAATTTCTTTTTTACTATTTACTAATTCTATAATTATACTTTTTAGATGTTTTATTTTCACATTTTCTTCATCAAATACCTTAATTGCACAACAAACAAGGAAAAAAACACGAATACAATTACACAAAGAGTATTTACACGCATTCAATATTTAAAATTTTTATAAAACCTAATACCCAACTTTTTGTGTTTATTTTCTATATAATATACAAGTTTTATATTAAAAAAATCTTTATAGCATGTCTATTTCTTTACTGTGTAATTTCGTCTTCAACGAACATCTACACATAATGCACGCACGTATTCTTCACATGACAAATGCACATGAAGAAAATATGAAATAAATTTACCTTTTAGGAAGAAAATTTTTTCGCAAAATCAAATTAAGCACAATGGAATGAACTTGTATGGTGAACTACTGGGGGACATTGGAGAAGAAACAATGATAACATCTTTTAAGAGGAAGCTATTTTATAGGAATGAAGGAATGTCTAATTGCAGAGATTTATATATTAGTTAAAGAAGTTACTATTTACATTAGGAAATATAAACTTTTTATATTACCCACTTTATAAATAAATATCATATCGACGATCCCTACGTATACTGACAAATAAATCTGCAAAATTGTATTTTTATTTTAATATCATAAACATAAACCATCCAATTTGCTCTATATTTTCCAATAATGATAAAAAAGTTTAATTTTCCTCCAATATGATCTGTGCTATTCTGAAAATAGAAATATTGACAGATGTCAGATCTTTATCCCAATCTTGACAAGTATGTATAACATTATTTTGCCACCAATTTAGATGTTTTACATTTGACAGTTTTAAAATTAATGAATTCAATCAATCAGAAAGCTCTAAAACGTAAACAAATATTAAGTTATTCACAATTACGAAAAATGAGCTTTCTAATTGATTGAATTCATTAATTTCAAACCTGTCAAACATAAAACGTCAAAAAAACGGTGTCACAATGCTGTACAATAACGGTCAAATACAGAAATATTGCTTAGTTCAGAATACGGATGATTATTTACTTTTATTGAAACACTCCTGACTTGAAAAAACAAACATTTTTTTAAATTGTCCAAAAATATAAATTGGATGGTTTAAGATATTAAATTGAAAAAATTGCAGATTCGATACGTTTACTTTGTTTCCTTCTTTGCTAGGCGAAACCACCTAACGCCTAATTTTAAACATATCTGTATCATGACCCATTGTTTTTGCTTCATCTGCTTGTGTTGTAATAACTAACAATCGAACATTATTAAGTGTTTTATCCAGCGACAAGTCAGTATTATTTATAATGTTACGATTCGGGAAGGTTTCTAATTTCTATGTGTTCGTTGGTGTGAGCGCATGCGTCAGAATTTGGTTGTAAACTAGTATAGGTGAGGGGTCCACAATCTTGTGTTAACGGAGTGACCTACATTTATCAGGGATCACAAACCCAGCAGCTATATAGAACGATGCCCAGATTAGAATTTTTACTAATATTTTCAAAGGAAAAATTGAATGACATTTTAGAAAAACTAATGCTCGACAATAAACTATGTTACGTAAATATTATGTCGATGTGTATGCGAATGAAAATTTCTCATAACTAATGTTCGTTATATTAATATTACGATTTTATTTAAGACGTCGTAAGTTGCAACTTTATCCACATATAAGAAGTCAATTTAAAGACGTTTTATTTTAA
>JADDOH010018624.1:0-30409 GCA_016648135.1 Agrypnia vestita
TTTTTTTTGCATTTTATTTTTAATTTTTTAAATGAATGTATAACATCGCAAGAATATTGTGTCAAAATTTCAAGTCAATCGGAGCAAAAATGACGAAATTATGAACATTTGAGCGATACTCAGACTGATTTTCTATACCTGCTCGGGCAGCTAAGAGACGCGCTCACCTGAGGACTACCGGACGTGCTATTGTATTGGAAGAGTTTTGCGTAGACAAGGACAAAAAGATGCTGATGATGAAAGCTCTTTACTGTGTGAACATGGCATCGACGATTATGTGTAAGTATAAAATAAGTGTTGAGTTTTATTTTGAATTTTACAGTGTGCAAAACTTTAAAGCGTTTTCCCCACATCTCACGTTTTCAAAGTCGGTGTCCATCATAACTTCAAAACTACTGCACCGATCCTTTTGAAATTTTGAACACTATTTCTGTACATAATTTACGAGGTAACGCTGGAGCCTTTTTTTGAAATATGTTATTAATTTTTATTTTTTAATAATAAATTAGTCGATATTTTTCGCAAAAAATCGCGTTTTTCCTTTCAAAGTGTTCCAAAAATTTGAAATTTCAAAATACCCTCCCAGCGTTACCTGGAAAACCCTATTATCTAACGAATGAACTTTGATTTTTTGATTTCAGATGATCTAGTACCAAGTTATGATGGACACCGCAATTCTACTTTTTTCCTAGACACGTCCGAATAATTGCTGCCATTGCCGTATTTTTTAATATTTCTCCTTGAAAATTTTACACCATATTTTTCAAATGTCATACTTTAATGTACCATTGGTTTGAATAAAGAGATTTTAACTGTGTCGTCACAAAAAATTCACAAAAACATGCCTTTTTTGTACGAATTAACCTTACCCCCCCCCCCCTTATTTATTATGAGTCGTAAATGTTTAAATAATAATGTATATATCCTCATGTCAATAGTTTAAGAGATAAGCGACTTCAAAGTTCTTTTGTCAATTTTTCTGACTTCAATAAAGTGTTGGACTATGATGAAGGTAACTTTCAACGATTATTGAAAATTCATTTGTTTTAATACAGGTGAAATAAAATGACCAAAAAAATTATTATAGGATTTCAATTATTTTATTTGACTTGTGTTCAAGCGAATAATTTTTTAATGTTTGATATCAGTTATTTTAATGATAATAATATTAAAAAAACATTGAAGTGAATTATCTCCAAAATTATTTATATCAGGACAATAATGCTTCAACAATTTCGATTCATACGAATTTATAAGAATATTTATTATTTGAATAATTTATATTTTGTAATTATTGCGTAAAGAAAACAAGCCTGTGATTGAAGAGGTCCAGTTCCTCTCAAACAAAAGTGGAAACAATATCTCAAAATAGAAACTCAGTTGAGTGTTTGTTTATTACTGATACGAGTTTCGTCTCAATAAAATATTAAATAATCAATTTACCCTGTTGACTCCTATTTTTAATAAATATATAATAAATTCATCAATTTTAATATTTCTGAGCCCATCCTTGTTTATGTAATAAATATTTACGTTTTATTTCGTACGCTACATATTTGAAGGAACAACTCCCGTCTAATAATAAAAATTTCTGTATAAGATATAATACGAATATATATTTTTATTTCATCATACTAAAAGGTTAAGTGTAATTGATGTATAATTAACTAAAAATAATGATTTATAGTATTTGCAAGATTAATTTTATGAGAGCAATGCGTAGCAAGACTAATTTTAGAAATTTGATGGCTTTAGAAACTAGGATCCATCAATGAAATAATGTTAAAGTGACATTTTGAGATTTGAGATTCTGAGATGATAGAAAACAATAAAAATTCGACTTACTACATACACCACCATCCAGAAAAATATCAAATCATATGACTCATCATTCAAAGCAAAATAGCTAACAACAATGATACAAGAAGACGGAGAACGTCCTGACTTGGGTTCGGGAAGTCCACATTCTAAATATTTTAATCTCCTGCAAATAAAACAACGATCGCTAACGCTCGTTAAGCAGACAAGCACTAAAATAAGATTAAAGAATGATTAAACCAGGAAAACGATATTTACCATTTTGTACGTGAGAAGCAATTAAGTTAATTAAAAATAATTTTTTCATTTTATTTGTTTTTAAAACAATGATATCATATACTAATATAAAACTTATTTCTCCCCTCTATAAAATCTGATGATATTCAGATAGTTATCACCCCGCATAGGTTGTACCCGTACGAGTTGAGGCTAATTTTGTGTAATTAATTAACGCTGCCTTTGGTAAAAAAACTGCAAGGTAGTTTACGCACCTGTTTTCACCTATAAACCCATCCACCAAGGTGTCTAATTTACTAAGCACTAGAATTTTCAGAGTCTGCTTTCGAGAGATAACTAAGGTCCACTGAGGGTATTTTCATGTGATGTTCCTCTAAATGACAATGCAAATTGACGAGTCTTATTAGCGTCCAGGGTGATGACCTTTTCCGTACATTCTAATGTGGACCTCTTGAACTTTTTACCTATTTAAAAAGTTTTGACAATATTTTCTGTAGTCCACTGTTAAGTATCGCAACAGAAGCATTGTAGACATTAGCCGCAGCAATTTTTTTCTTGCGCCTCGTGTTGTGACAAATAGATTGCTGTTAGATCAAAATAAGCAGATAGTAATAGTTGACAGTAAAATATTCATTAATATTTCTGGTCAACAGGGAGTGGATGATACGCTGGAAGCTGCTTCGAGGATAATTGTATGTGAGACTGTGGATTCGTGACGTCTACGGACTAAATTTCATATTTTATGTCAATAAAGACGTCTTCCCCTATAGGGAGTGGCGATTAAATGGCTTCCTGTCCCTTACACTGTCCCCCTCCCGCTGGCATCCTTCCTTCTCTTAAATATTCCCTTGCAAACTTATGAATGAAACTTATATCTCTTTGATGTATTTATCTTATTGAATCTGTATCTGCAATTTCTGTATCTTATACTTTTTATGCTATGTATTGTACTATATTAATAAAAAGATTATGTTTCTGCGAGAGGGGGACAGTGATTGGGCTTTGCTTTGCATCTGCCTGCTGGACCGCCATATACACGGCCTAACACGGAGCTATTAGAGAAAAAATTGTCAACCAGGCGACGTATGAGTAGGGCCGATATGTCAGCATTAGCTCATAAAACGGTCCTGGGAAAGTGGTGGGTACCTAATCACTGGTCAACAGTTTAATTGTATCTGAAATATTTAAAAAAAAATTCTACTTATCCGACCGTGCTGAATACACATTAATATATAAAAGTTATTTCTAGGTCAGGTTTACGCCATTCATCTCATTTTTGGAATACTTATTATAATTCTAACCCCATTATTAGCAAATGTCAATGTTTACTTAGTCGACAATAAATTGTAAAAAATATCATATTCTACTGTACTGTTAAATATAAATAAATATAGGTGTTAAAAATTATCTTATTATGCGCGTACATTTCGTGGTCTCGCATTTCCGCTACATAGCGCACGTAGCACAAACGGAAACTAATTTTTTAATTTTTGTATTATTTTCATATTCGATGTACCAATATTTATAAGATTCTTTAAGTCAAAATTTTCGTTCAGCGTATTTAATGAAATATTAAATTCAAATTCAAATAATTTATTGTAAATACTTATATTTCTGGCCAGAAAGGTCGTTAAAACACGACATAATACCCCAAAAGACACAAACCACTTGGAGAATATTTTATTTGTTATAAAATTACCTTTCTATTGTTTAATTTAATACCATGGGTTATATAAATTTCTGTATAGGTACAATAAATAAAATATTAGCATTTTTGAAGAGTAAAACTTGT
Organism: Agrypnia vestita; assembly: GCA_016648135.1. Taxonomy (NCBI): domain Eukaryota; kingdom Metazoa; phylum Arthropoda; class Insecta; order Trichoptera; family Phryganeidae; genus Agrypnia; species Agrypnia vestita. Next base: position 3,848 of record JADDOH010018624.1, read on the forward strand.
CATTTCTTGGCTTGCGCCAATCTCAAAAAAGTCGTTTTAAAGTAATCTTATAAAAATATTTGAAGAAAAAGATACCAAAGAAATTTATCACTCTTCTTACTGTACCAAAAACATTGTTTTTACTTTTTCTATTCCTCTCCTTAAATTAAAATCTAACCGGTGGTTTTTAAACAAAAACTGTTATTTTAAATAAAATCTAATTTAAAGTTGTTTTCTTAAAATTTATTATACATTTTAATTTATTTTAAATTGTACCCGTGCGTAAATTCTTTTAATTTTAACCAATGTGTTCATGTGAGGTTTTCTGGAATAGATGAAGAGCCTAGTGGGGATTCCACTTTTAAAAAAAATGTAATATTTAGGTATTAACAAATCAAAAAAAAAAAAATATCATACACAAAAAAATATACGTTAATAACTGCCTTCTTTTGGACATAGAATTGTAAAAATACATTATTTCCGCACACGCAAACCCAGAGGATTATCCGAAGAGTAATGAAAAAACGTCATTCCAGACAACCTTAATTTTTCTGGACTTTTAAGGGTGTTGGTGACCTGAATTTTTTATCAAATTCCCGCTTCTTCCAACACTAAGTAACTTATCATCAGGACCGTATAGGTCCTGCGGGACATTAGTAGAAATATCGAAACCCAAACTAATCGACAATAAAAGAAGGATTCTCAATAAGCGCTACCATTTATTGCATACTGCAAAAAATATAATCTGAAATACTGTATGTTCAGAAAGCAATGACTACGTAAGGCCTTAAAAATGGATTGCAAATTACTAGTAGTACAATTTTTACGTTAACAGTGCGGGAGACGATGGAACTAAACCTAAAGGTATACATATTTTTATTACAATTATGGATCTAACTGCGGAACAAAGAGCGTTTAAATTATTTTTTAAGACTAGAGAGTTTTTACACATCGACAAAAATGCATTTTCTCACACGTATCATGTAACAAAAATATCGTTTATTAAAATTATGTTTGTAAACTAATTTTTAAATTGTGATCGGTCCCAGATATACATTTCCCGAAACGATCCTAGGTCGCTAATTCGCCTCTGCTTGTCATCACATTTATCACAAAAAATCCTCATAATGTTTCAAAGAAGCAAATTAGCAACCCCGCAATATAAGAAAAAATATGGACCTTACGCGGCTCTGTGCTTTAAGAATGGTTATAAAGTCTAGTTTGAAAAGGTGGTCATTGACAATATTATTATTTTCAAAGTGGTTTACATTATTTGTTAATTCATATATTATGCAATGAATATGCGAAAACGACGCATGAATAAATAAGTCAACAGAACTAATCAAATGAAGGAAGTTTTATAATTCGGAAAGATTCACAAAACACAAAGATCTGATTTATTAAAAAGAAAACATGTTTAAATATAATGGTGTCAGCAATTAACTAATTAATAATATTCAGGAAATTAATCCAGTGAGAATCCAAACAGGATTTTCGTGATGGCCCGGTTTTATTGCTCGCCAGTGCATATAAATAATATTTACGTTGACATACTACATACATACTACATACATTTGCCCTAAATGTGAAAGAAATTATTTTATGTTATGCAAAGCAGACGGGGGCATCTAAGCTTTACAAGTCCTCAATAAAGCAAAATATTATAATACTAGCTGTACCTAACCTGTCAAAAATGACGGTACTTTTACATGCCGGTTCCTAAAGAATAAGTATTTACTTATTTATTTATAGCCGACACACATGATTAGTTATAACGACTTTTATCAAAATATTTTTTTTTTTTTTAAATATTTCCTCTGCCAGCAGTTAAATGTACTATTATAAACCCTAACGATCGGGCGCAACTTTAAATGGTTCGCGACTTTGCCAAGTCCTATTTGTACTGTATTTTTGACGGGTAATGCAGGCTCGGCGATAGCAACATCGCTATCGTTGTTGCCTTCGGGTTTGCTGGCCCGGGGTTCAAGGCCCATCTCCGGCCGTTTAATTTATTTTTTAGCCATGAATACACGAAGTTACGGACGGACAGACAACGAAATTATTATGTTTGACAACTCTCTTTTTGTTTTGAGGTGGTTACCAATATACGATGCATCATTTGAAATAATTATTATTACTATTCCACTGCTTAGACCAGCAAGGAAAAACAATATACTGTCGAGTCATTTTACCAGTTAGCCAGCTTAAAGGGTTATGTAGTACTTTTAAGATTGTCATTAAGTAAGTACGTATGTATACAGATATTTTTAAAGAGTAAGCATTTAATTTTTATTTGTTAATACAATGATTTTCGATATGCTACTAAACCCACCCTAGTCCTAGTATACTGTGGTATCATAATTATTATAATTACACTTTCCAAACAAATATCCACAATAATAATTACTCTTAATATAATAGATTACAAAACACATCTCAGTACAGTTTCTACGTCGTGGTTTTATATAAATAAATAATAAAATTTCATTTGTGACCATGAGATGTCAGTGGTATCGATTTAAACTAATTTCTCTACCATACTTGCAGCGCACCGAGGGATCCGGGTTTGATTTCCGGTGTGGTCACATTTAATCAATGTGTTTTACTCAACCCTCGGTGTTTTGTTGTGAAAATTAAAGTAAACCTATGCTATGTATGGAATAGACGATTTTAAATTATGTCATTATTAATTACTAAAACTTAAGCAGACAGGACAAGGAATGTAATTTTTTATTTTATTTATTTATTTAACAAGTAGATGAATACTTTTTTTACAATATAGTGACAGTTTTTACAATGGTATTTCTCTTCTACATGAGTAATAAAACTCGCGAGTAGGAGAATATCATTGTATTTAAAATATATTTGATTATAGGTAGTACATACTATGTACCTACATTTAAGAAGAAAAAAAACTAATATGCAGTAATCATAATGCAATTATCTGAGCCAACAGTAAAAATAAACTAATAATAAGCATAAAGCATATGCTTATTATTAGTTTAATATTAGTAATGTTCATTGTACTGTCGAAAATCTTAGCGACAACGCTATTAAACGAGGATGGCCGTAATGTCTGGATACATAAGCTAATTATATGTTTATTTTTTATTTCTATCTATAATTATATGTTTATATATTTTCAATTTTTTTTATTATTTACATAGTCAATATTGTCTCCATCATTAGCGATGCACATGATGACTCGTTTTATAAAACTGGCGTATACATGATGCGGTTATTCATTATCTCAATCGATCTACAACATTAATTTGGAACTGGAAGTATCAAAACGCAATGTATTATTAACCATGGACAAAATTTACAACGAGATTCTTTACCTATCTATCGGGACCTGAAAAAAACTGTTTTATAATATTTTTCTGTAACATTTGTGCTGTGACTTTCTAAAGTGTCAAAACGTGAATTTCACTGAATAAAATATGCATTCAACACAGTAACGAGTACGATTATTAGATTATTCTGTTGCGAAATTTGGGAGAGGTGAGCTAAGATGTTTCCGCGTCAAAAAATACGGAATGGTAATATTGTCAAATTATTTTTACTCATAAATATATTTACAGGTTCAGTGTTTACCATTGTTTATAAAATAACGTGGTTTATCATAAACATAACACCATCGAAAGAAAATATTTTATGTAAAGGCTATTATTTGAGTTTGGTCTAACAAGATTTTAATATCCTATTATTCCTCTTGTTCTTACAGACCACTTTCATGTAAATGTATAGTAAACATACACAATGAGGAAGTATGCAAAAACTGCTGTCCACACAATATGCCTGGGTACACACAGCAAATTTTACGATGTGATTAATTTTATATGCTGAATCTATTTATAAAGGGTCATCGGTCAGTCAGGGGGTGTCGCAGATCCTCGGTCAGCCCTTAAGCAGCCAGCAAAAAGTTGGGCGCAAAAATACCAAAAAGGGATGTTCTCAAAAAACAATTATGTCGACGTATTAGAATAATAAATCCAGTAATGTGAAATGTGCCCATTTTCACACAGGTGAGTACTTTTGTAGTGTTTTTAAAAAAGCCAATTAAAAAAAACATTTGAATACTAGGTGATTCCATTATATAGAATAAGTAATATTTTAATTTGACGTATTTAAAAGTATTATAGTAAAACCACAATGTAACGGATAAATTCGGGTAAGGTAATTAAGGAAAAAAATGTACGCAGTGTGTTTGGTAAGCTTACATTAGTATGTTTACCAAACACACTGCGCGGACGATCGGTGGATCCATTCGCTTTGCCGATTTGACGCGATGTAAGGTCGGCGATCGCTGGCTTTATACAATAAATCCATCAAACAATTAAGTAGTTAAAAAATTACAAGTTTTTTGCCTTTGATATACGCGAACTTCCCGGAAACAGGAATGCTATAACCATTCGTTATTAGCATTCACTCAAGCGAGCATTGAGCACCAAACGAGACAAAATTTTGTTTTGTCATGGTTCAAGAAGAAATCTTATAAATAATAGTTGTCAATAGATAAAAAAAGTAAATAAAGTAAGTAAAAAGTATTATAGTATAATCGCTCAGAGGGATATAATGAAATATATTAAACATCGATTTTGCGGACCTCGATTATACGTTCTTCGGAATCAACTGACAAAATTTCTAGTCCGTAATGTCATGTGTGAAAATTAACACCTTGTTATAAGTTAAGGTTTGCTATTTTTTGTTATACATACGTTGTCATTTTTAATAAATTTTAGCGAATACGCCCTACGTTGGATATTTTGAACACAAAGTTTTTCCATAAGTAAAACAAAGAAATGTTATCCTACTCTCTTTTATAACTGTCCAACTTTTAACAACGTTTTTTATGTTACACCCTGTTACACCTATGAGAGATTAACTGCTCTCATATCCTACCAATAATGCATTACACTTTTCGAAAAAAAGCTATCTTTCATGTGAATCTATCATTAATCATATGAAAATCTTGTTCTAATAACGTTGACAATCTCTTCTATGCAAATTCGTGACCAAACCCAAAAAATAACATGCGTATTATATTAAAATTTCCCTGGAATTAACCTCTATTAGCATTTACACAGTTGATTAATTTTTAAAAGGATTAGGCAAAAGTATCCCAAATATTTATATTTAATATGATACATGTTCTCGGCTTTATGGCTGATAGGTTTTTAGTATTTCTTTTACCTAGGGACACAACCTTCAAATTAAATAGTAAGTGTAAGGGCGACACCTGTGTATTTGCGTTTTATTTATATTTTTTCAATGGTTGTCAGTGCGAATAAAAAAATTGGAGATGAGCGTGTTTTTTTCAATGTTTAGTCTCTGCTGAGAAAGAAAAAATATATAAAAAAATGCTATATACAAAAAACACACAGTTATTACCGTAATGGTAAGCAAAAGTATTACAAAATACAGATTCATTTGAAGCGAGGAAAAAATAAATTATTTTCAAATCCAGAAATCAAAAATTTATTTCGATCTGATCTAGCCTTCATTCGATTTTTAGGTTGGGGAGGAGTCATGGTTATTTATATTTTGTAAAATTTCAATATACGGCATTGATTGTATCTCACATAAACATATTTTCTGTAAATACTTTATACCAACTATCATATTATGTTAGATAACAACAACATGCTAGATAATTTCAGCATAGAAAATTGATGGTGTTTTTTCATTTTTTTCTACTTTCTTTTCCCTTTAATCTATAAATGTAGAATTTTGGTATAACATTATATGTTCATTAGGTAGAGATAAGCCTAAATGGATAGTTTTATTTAATTTAATGATATTACATAATTATAGGAATAAGCTCAATACAAAATGCACAGGCGACGATTAAATCAATAATTACGCTGTTTATTGTGTCTTTTGTTAACTCGTCGTGAATTGTGAATATATTATATTTATAAACGTTTAAATTTCATACTGATTTAGATTTTAAAAATCGGCCTGTGAGACAGAAGATCTGTTGATAGAAATTTGTCAGGAACAACACAAGTAAGCAAGAAAATAATGTTTGTGTCTACGTGTTCTCTGTATAATTCTATACATTTTGACTGATCAAAACCAAAATTTGCATTGTTTATATTTAATGTGCAAAACGTGAGAACAATCCCACAAAACTCCTTTTGTTGACAAATTTATGTATTATATTAAATGTCATCCGAATTTTGTTCAATTACGTTCTAGGATCCTGGGGAAAATATAGTCATACTTTACCACGACAACACAAGCTTTTTGTCAAATTTTATATATATCGTTACCTTTTAGGGCATGTTCAAAACAATGGCATATCCTTTCTCCCGTCACTAGTGGAATATGAAATAAATGAAATATGAAATCTTAATTAGGTATTTGCTTTACAAATTATTCAGAAATCAGTATTCCTTTTGGCCGGTTGATGATACCAATAATAGATTTCCTTCTGGTAGATCTGGTAGATAGTAGACTCGAAATGACTGCTCTTTAATATCGAGGACTCGGCGGCAACAAGAAGTGGGAAACAGCTCAATGTGGAGACCAAGTCGAAGACCGTAATGAAAGAGGTCTTCTTGAGGAGGAGGAGGCAGCATAGAGCCTGGGATGGTGACGATATATAGAGATATACGTGATATATAGAGATACATTTTCCACAAAGACAATTAGGCAGAATAGTCAGAAAAACCTAACATAACGCATACGTAATTAATAAATAATTTTAACAAATCTCTTTAGCGCAAATACGAGACAAGTTCGTCAAGCTTCGTGTTAAACTTAATGGCAATAGCTGCCTGTTGCTACGACAAAACACTGTGTTTGACGTCTTTACGAAAATTTTACGGGAAATTAATAAAAAGTTAATCACAATGGTTACGAGAGGAAACATCAACAAAGCCCATGTTTGAGATTGCGAAAATTTCTGGTTTTTCGTTTAAGTTTCCTTTAATTCTTGGGGCGTGCTCCGGAAAATGATTACGACTTGAGTTACTAAATTTTCAGCACGTGATAAATGCAATTAGATTATAACTTAAGCGACGTAATAATTACTGAGATTTGTCTGTTTAAAATATGGAACACACCATAATGGACTTCTCTTATTTTTTAGAGTTAATTGGATATTTTAAAGCCCCATATCTCATTATGAAAATGACGCTACAGGCTGTTAATAATCGCATTGACCTAGAACTTCCAGAGAGAACAAGCTGTACAAATTGCATGACACATGGGCGCATAGTTTTAGTTAAGATTTATAAAAAAAATTAATATTTAAACTTCATTATTAACTATTTTTAATATTCACGCTTGGCCGCCACCGTATAAGAATAAATATGATTTTCTCAACATTCTGCTTCTTACCACCAAAAAAACCGCTAGGGCGCGCTTTTACACGTAGCTACGTAATATATAAATTATATGTGTTACGAAAAATTGGTAAAATTGAATTTTTTAGGCTTCTTTTAGCGAATGTTCCGTTAATTTGTCTGAACTTATAAAAAGGGCGGTGGATTAGCAAATATAAAAAAGAAAAAATGTTGCCAGTTAGCGACAAGGAAAACAAACGCGAACATAATTACGTAAAAATCTTTTTTATTTTACGAAAATTTTCATTTGCATTTTTTTTACTTATTACGAACAAATACGCGAATTTCGAAAAACATTTCTTTTTTTATAAAAAAATAAATCGTATCGTATCGACATGTTATTTATCCGCATAATTAAAATACTAATTAATTTTGTATAAAATATATATATAATATTAATAATTAATACAACTTGAGCACGTCAGGTATGTTATTTATCCGCATAATTAAAATATTAATTAATTTTGCATAAAATATATATAAAATATTAATAATTAATATAACTTGAGCAAGTCAGGTAATTGAAATAAAATAAATATATAACAGTAATAATTAAACATAAAATAATTACCGATAAACTTGATGCATGTGTCCTAACAAATGCCTTTTTTAATGGTTTTTATATTCTGCATCCTCGCGATTCTTGATTTTCTCTGATTATCAGTTATCTAGGTATTAGGTATTAAATAGTTCTTAGGAAATGTCGAGCTATTAACAATACACATGCATGAGTTCAAGAAACAAACAATTATTTTTGATGTTTATAGCGTTATCTTTGTGGTTGGATATAATTATTAATTAGTATCTTCGTCAGGACGGACGTATACTAACTATCCATTACTTATTTCAGTAAACAAATTCATTTTTGAATGGGAGCCGGGCTACAATTATGGTGGGGGTAATTAACAAGTAGGTAGTAACCAGTTAAATTTTATATTCATATAATTTTACTGATTACTAATTATATTGGATTTAGTGTTCAGGCATTTCTTGATTTCTAATATTTCTAAGTTATCCAATCTAAAGCCTCTATTATTCACATGGAGAATCTAGATGCCGTTTTTTTTTCGACTTCCCATTTTGATATCTACTTATTAATTACCCCCACTATAACTGTAGCCATGCCCCCGTTCAAAAATTAATTTGTTTACTAAAATAAATAATGGATAGTTAGTATGCCTCCGTCCTGACGAAGATACAAAGTTTTTAATTAATTAAAATTAATAATCAATTTATTGAAGTAATAGGGTTTTCGCTTTACAATACATGTTTCAAATTTCACATTATTTTCAAGTGAATTAGGTATCTTGTTTTGAAAAAAAAAAACAAATTATCTTCTCAAATATGTATCATAATTGGAGATATCATAACATATTATAATTTTACATAAATAAGTACTGAAATACCCCTTCAACAAATAACGGGAATTTCATATTTTTAAAAATCTTCATTTATTTAAAAAAAATCATCAAAATACACTAGCAAGTCAACTTTAATTGATATGCTCATATTATTGTCATTTTTACTACAGAATAAAGTTTTTTATGGCTTTTCGTATTTTACATTAAAAATATCAAGTTAGAATTGTTGATGTGTAAGATTAAGATATTAGCGCCTCATATCCAGGACGTCTAGCCAGCCATTAACAATTCTGTATAAAAATAATAAATCGTTCAATACTCTTATTTAACATAAGTTCGTCAAAATAAGATAACTCAACAAGAATTCAATTAGCTATGTTTAATTAAAGTTTATTAATTTCAATATTTTTTAACCATTTACAGTTTTTGCAGATGGACCCAAATTATCGAATTCAATATAAAAATATAAGAACAATGCGTAGTATCTTAGTAATTAAAATTCATTTTATGGGGGTACACTTGCCCGACACACGTAACGCGTTTTCTACCCATGTTTATTGTATGTACGACCTAACTGTGAATTTAATATAAGAATATAATAAAATCTTTGCGGTTAAAAATCATTATTCTATTCATGAACACATTCTTATTGCGAAGTTGCAATTTTATCAGAACAAAGTTCTGTGAAATTTAAATCCAAATTAATTAATCCATTAGAAAGACATACAGAAAAATCTAATCCACGAAAAAATATATGGCTCCGGGATTCGAACCACGGATCTCCTCCTTTCCGGGGTAGGCGCGTTATCCAATTACGTTATGGAAGCTTTATATATTTCCGTGAATATATCGACCTTATCTGTAAGTTTCATTTATTAATTGATTAACATTTATTGTCCATTTTTATAGAAATGGAGGAAATCTGCGATTCGAATCCCGGTAGCAGCCAAATACTTTTTCATGGATTAGATATTTCTGTATGTCTTTCTAATTGATTAATGAATTTGGTTTTAAATCATTATTCTATTCGGGGTACACTTGTGTAAAATAAATGTCCGATATGTACAACGCGTTTTTTATCCACGTTTATTATATATAAGTGCGGTCAAATTGTAGAATTTAATATAAGGATATAATAACAATAAGTAAATAAGTAGTATTTTTGCGGTAATAAAACATTATATTCACATGTAAAACAAATGCCTGATACATATAACGCGTTTTTTATCCACGTTTATTAAAAATACGTGAGTACCTATTTATCTAATGTAGTAAGAGTGTAAGTACTTGTATATTTTAGTTTTCCTGGCGTCGATCAACATTATTTCACATTCAAAATTATTAAGATAGATTTATCTGTTTTTATTCAAAATTATTTATTGAAATATTATTGTTGAATAATTTTATTGCCACGCGACAGGTGCGAAGTCGGGCCGCGAAGTGATGAAATATTTAGGATAACATTAATATTTTGAGATTATAAAGACATTTTAAAGGAATTGAAATAATTTTATTTTATGGTTTTTACACAATATCTGTTATGTAAACAGTTGCGTTTAATTTAACATATACATGTATTATAATTTTTCTTATAGGCCTTACTGAGGTTTTAGGCTCTCAACCTTTAAAAGGGGGCGAGAATGATGATGAAGACAAAAATCAAAATATTTTTTAAGTTTTCAATTATTTTTTCAAGCCCCATAATTCGTGCCTAAGTAAGGAATTCTTTGATATTTTCAAATAAGGGGCATATATTAAATACAGGAAGGCTTTCGTGCGTGTTTGTTTGATGAATGTAAATTTCGACTTATTATTTCATATTATCTTTGGTATTTCATATTACTTATTGATATTATAATATAAATCTACTTTTAGTACATTAAACAATGAAGAGGAATTTTAATTTCCGGTTGTGATCAATGTTTTCAAAAAATAAGCTATTTTATTATAATGTTGAAAATTTCAATATATTTATATGAATGTAACTTTAATAATCAACACGGAAAAGCATACATTGCAAAACATTTTCTTCAAAAACAAATTAGATGAATTAATTAAAAGATACACAAAATAAATCTATTTATTCAAAAAACATTTGGTTGCCACGGGGAAAGAAACCCGGAACTTCTTCAATATGGGAACTTCAAACATTTATGTATGTAATAATGACGATGAATCAATTTCGCCATTTCTTTAAAAAATCTTGTTTTAATGCAATCTACTAAAACAAAAAATAAACTTTTACCGACTCAAGAATATGATTTCCTTTATACGGATTCTTACTTGAGGTTGAAAAATTTGTAAATGATGAAGATATGGAATGTGTTTACCTGCGTTGTATTAAGTTTGGATATTTTTATGACTCGGGAGTAGAAGGGATCTATTTATTGAATGTTTATTTAAAATTGAGTCTTTGATATCATTATAACATATCGATCTGCGTTAAATTTTTTAAATTTTTTTTTTATTTATCTAGGAAAAATTAAAATTGAGATTCATGAAAAATTTAAGATTGATGTATTAAATTTATTAGTTCTGTGAAATCGTGAATACTCATAAAGTTTGTAAGTAACGAGTGTATTCAAATTTATCAACATAATTATCCCTGCATAAATATTTATTTATTTAATTTCTATATGCAACAAAGCATCATTAACAAAAATAATACACATAAAGAAGTAATTTTTTTAAATAGATAAATATGATAACAAAAAACAAGAGAATACAAATTCAATCGAGAACTTTAGTAGTAAAAAGAAAAGATAAGTATACTGCTAATCATTACAAACTAAAAATAGGGGAAAAACAAAATATTAAATGTCAGTTAAATAGAACAAATTAAAACAATTGTCAAATTTAAAAAAATTAAAAACAAACTCGTGTAATTTTGTATTACAACATTAAACTTTATCAATAAAATACCTACGTTCCGAAACTATTTTAAAGCTCCATTTTTACGCATTTTTCTATTTCTGAATAGTTTAAATTAGTTGATATTTATGTCTGTTGATGACATGGACTGCATCTCCCGTAGCTGTTAAATTAATTGAAATATAATTTCAAAGTATATTTATTGTAAATAATAAGTATAAGATCCATTTTAATATTATAACATAATATAATAACAAGTAGAATATAAATTTTTTCTCCTTCGTTACGTAGTTATTAAATTTTTCCACGGAATGATGCTTAAAATCAATCCAATGTATAATTTATTTATTTGTACTGCACAAATTCCCACAAACATTAAAATTGAAACAAATAAGATTATTGACATGTAGTAAATATAATACATCAATCTAAAAACGATAAATGTAATACTAATAATCACATAAACTACATACTTTTAATTTTATAAGACAGACATTTCTTAAAACTGATTAGGGAATCAGAAAAAATATCTGATATGTAACAATACTCATTTCCCAGTCTGTAAAGGTGAATTTTAGCGATAATTCGTATTGAAGTTATCGCAGTGAAATTCTACACTTTACTTAGTGCTCCTAGATAAAAATTAGTTGCGTAAGATCTAGATTAATAAAATAATTATTAACAATTTCGAAATATAGATCTGCCATTATTGTTACTCTCAGATTATTATAACCATCAAATTATAATTACTACTTATTTTATTTAGAGGCAATAAAGTTTTACTAGGAAAATGTTTGCATATTTAGGGTATGTATCTACATTAATATATTTTATAATTGAATATATCTTTTTAGTTTTGTTATTTTATATACCTCTTTCGTCTCTTAATAAATCTTATTTTTTTTATATCGTAGAATTTATTTTCTAATTTTTTATATATCTTATAATTATGATTTAACCTAGAATAATAAAACTATTAAATATTTTCCCAGAGCAGGTTTTGCCTAGTGGGGCGTTATACGCTAAATTTAAAAAATTGTAATTGTAATAATATTGTAATAAACTATGTTTACTTTTGGAATATAACGAAGAAGAATAAACAAATATTTATCCATAATTTCAAACAATGTGATATTCAAAAGATGTAAAGTAAAAAGTAAAAGAAAAGAAAAATTTAAAAAATGAATAGGTACCTGTCATCATCAGTGGACTAGCCGCCATTAGGCTGGGCAGCGCCAGCGCGAGCAGCGCGGACCACAGCGCGACCATTGCAGATCCGTTTGGGGAGCGGAGTTAACAGTTTGGCACTAGCGCGGCGGTCGCTGGCCACCCTCGGCGGAAGATGGGCAGTCACTGAGGGTCCCGACCGCGGAGGCCGCCCTATATACGTGCCGCGCCGCCCACGCGCCCGGGGGTGGGGCCGCCCACCCTTACGGCGTAGTGTGTAATCATTTTTCGCTAGGAATTCCCCCGCCAGGACCTCACCGCCAAGTGCAGGGTTTCCCGGAATGCAATTGCGGCTGTTAGGTCAATAAACAAGAGTGCAAGAAATAAACAAATCCACTAATATAATATTTATTACACGACACGACACGTGACGGCGAAATATGAAGGTTGTTTCCGAAGTACCTCATGCCTAAGCTAAGATCATTCTATCAGTTCCGTATAAAAATCTTCCGAATAAAATCTACGATAGTGAACAATATTATAAGTAAATTTTTAGTGGATTAAATGTATGGTAACATTCATATGAAATTGACTTTTAAATTTACGCAAGTAATGTAATGTCGTAAGGTGTTGAAGAAAATCTTTGGACATCTCTGTGAAAATGGAATATGGAGGATAAGGTATAACCATGAGGTGGAAAGTCTTTGCAATGAGCCCACCAAAGTTAAATACATAAAGACCATCGTCTCAGATGGTTAAGACATGTACAGCGATTGGAAGAAAATCGAATCCCAAAAAATATATATATCACCCTGACGATGGGAAGGTTTTTCCGAAACATGTGGGTGTAATTAATCAAATAATATTAGTAGATACACACAAATAATACAATCAAAATTTTAAAAATGTATATTTTTTAATATGGGAAAATAAGTAAGGAAGTCTTTTTTTTATGTTTATTGGGCTCATGACCTTACGGTTAGCTTACGGCTGGCTTAAGTGATCACTTTATACAATGTAACGAAAACTAATTCCATCCATGATAGACTACCACATCTATCAAATTTTTTAAAGTTGTAGGTGTATACCTAATTTTGCACAGCTCGTTCCATATGTGAGTTGTATTTTTATAACCCTCTCCATGGTTTGAAAATTTGTCACTCCCATAAAGTAATACAGATATCGCCGTTGGTAGGAAATATTTTTATATGTGTACATGACATTCTTCCGAATTAATAACATTACATACACTAGAATACGCCTGAAAATTATTTAAATTTTTTATAACTTTTTAGATCAGTTTTTATATATTCAGAATATTTTGAGTATGCTCAAATTTTTCAAAACATAGTACTGGATTTTATCCCCAGGGGGACATCATTAATCAAGATATATTATAGATGTCTCAAAGAGACGAAGAAACTATTTTTTTATATGGGAAAGTAGGTATGGAAGTCTTTATTATTATCAATTATTTTTTCGTTTTATTATCGTAAATCGTTCAATTTACCCTATATTTTCGAACAATGAAAAAAAAAAAAAGATTTTTGTTTCAAACAAAGCATGTATCAAAAGAAAATTAAAGTTTTTTCTAATATTATTAATTATATTTAAGATATCGAAAATAGATTTTTTGCATATTCGACAGTAAACGTAGGGACCGTCGATATTATTTGTACGCGATCCATTGGAATCGTGTATTATCAGTACTTGTAGCGCCATTCATCATTTTCATCCCCCTGTTCTAGGAAACCGGTGATACCATCTTCCCCCATCAGTCGGTTCACTTCTCCTCCGGAGTTACAAAGAAGACAAAAGCATGCAAGACTGTCCAACGTCTTTATATGTGTGCAAGTAGGTCCATTAATATTGCTCCCGCGGTATACTAATTTTTATTTTTAACGCTACAACAGAACACGAAGTCCACTAATTATAGCGAAACTCATTAAAAAACATCCGATCTTGAAAAATCATATAAACATACATAGGTAAGTGACCTCATTTATTTATTTATATTCATCTTGATATAAGTCGGTAGGAAAAGGAACCGCTCATCTCACTAGGAAGAACCTGTGCCGGGATGGGCAGCTTACAATAGAGTGAGACCAAAATAATATAAATCTTAAACACTGTACTGTACAACTATAAATTAAGCAGTCAATTGAGGATATAATAGAAAATTTGGATTATAAAAACAGTAGATATTATTGAATACAATGGCAATAATGAAAGTAAAAAGAATATTTGTAAAGAATCGTACGTATGCATAGTAAAAACAATCGGATATTATTGAATACTAAATCATTGGAAATCGAACAGGGGAACCTTTGGTATGAGAAGCCAGTGTTATACCCGCTGAACTACGAGGCCGTCAATAAATATGAACTTGTACAGTTTTAATTCTCGAATATAAAGTTAAACATAAATCTCAATAAATGTGAACTTGTACAGTTTTAATTCTCAAATATAAAGTTAAACATAAATCTCAATAAATATGAACTTGTACAGTTTTAATTCTCAAATATAAAGTTAAACATAAATCTCAATAAATATGAACTTGTACAGTTTTAATTCTCAAATATAAAGTTAAACATAAATCTCAATAAATATGAACTTGTACAGTTTTAATTCTCAAATATAAAGTTAAACATAAATCTCAATAAATGTGAACTTGTACAGTTTTAATTCTCAAAGTGTGTAGTGTGATATAAAGTTGATACGGCAAAAAAGTGATAACATTATTAATTAAGATAAATTATAGAAGTCTACCAGAGACGAAGATATTTATGTGGGAACATGAATGGAAGTTTTAATAGGGTGGCCCAGGGCTTATGACCTGTATAATCTAGCTTAAGCGATCACTTTACATACCTAATGTAATTATCACCAATTCCATCGTAAGAACATCCACATATTATCTAATCAGTTGATTCGAATATACGAAGGAAACTGATATAGAAAGTATGTACAACTTTCAAAAATTTGATAATATGTGGATGTTTTTACAGTAGAATTGGCGAAAATCGCATTGTGTAAATTGATCACTAAAGCCAACTCGTACAGTCCTGGGCCACCCTATGAAAATTTCCATATTAATTTCCCATATAAATAGCTTAGTGAGAATTCTATAATTTATCTTAATTAAAAATTATCCTTCAATGGACAAAATCTAATAATCTCAGAAGACACATTTAAAAATATCGTTGATAATCAATTATTATATACTTTAACCGTCTTTAGCCGTTATTTGATTTTGAATAGATAGGGCTATATGCTGATTACAACATAATCTTCACCATTTGTGTTTATCTATCTTAAAATCATTATTAAAATTGGTTTATATTCAAACAAAGTGAGAAGTTTTGACCAAAGAAGTTGAGACCAAGTTCCCCGAATTAAGTGTCATGGATCAATGTTGTTTTATGTCACATTCACTGTGACGTAATACATCCACAGGATAATTGTAATATGCTCCAAAACAACATAACAGGAAAACGAATACATGCCAGAGAGGAAGGCCAGAACAAATTATTAACCTAATATTATTAATAACAAAGGCAAACATGAAAATGATATTTTGCCAGGAACTGTCAGCTATGACGAAGAACAGGGATACATACGTAGAAACTGCTTATAACATTTTCTCCAGGACGAAGATAGATTCCCGATAACTTAATTACCCCACTGGTGTCTTACAACTAAACAAAAAATATGGCACGTAGTGTGTAGGTATATAGTTTAATAGTGTTAGCCGAATTTCTTAGTGCGACTTGAGTACCTACACTAAACATAATTATTTGCAACGAAATTGACACTGTTTAAAACTAAACCATCGTATATTTCGTTTCCTCATACGAAGGCTCCTAAGATAATGTTTAACTTTTGACAAAGAAGATTCCTCTATGAATATTTTTTATTTATTTTATTTTATTTATTTATATTATCACAAATACAGAAAAACTTTTTTACATTAGCTTATAACGACCCACTAGGTTAAACCTGTTCTGAAGCAGTACGATGAAATATTTTAATAATCTAATACAATACTATATAAAATAATAGAAAAGAAAAATATATATAAAACACATCAAAAAATATAGAAATACGTAAAAGAAAAGATAAGATCAAATTATACAATATGGAAAAAAGAGTAATAATACAAAAAAAATAAAAAATAAAAAATATTTTATCATGGGTGGATGACCTCCTCAGCATACTTTCTTCCTAAATTTTTTAGCCATTCTATAATTTTTTAAATGGCTGAGTTTTACAGTTGCCTTAATTTCGTCAGATAACTTATGAAAAAAACGAGGGGCAATAAATATATTTTATTTTAATATACTGGGTGTCCCGTATCTCGACGTCAAGCCGAAATCGGGTGATAGGCCAAGTCATAATAGTTATCAGAAAAATATTTAAAAAAAATGTAAGTCATGTGTTTTCAAAATTATAAGCATTTAAAAAAAAATCAAAAAAATCTACACCCTGTGACGGTCTTTTCACTCCTGTTGCTACAAATCTTTATTTTTCTTCATTTTTTTATTATTATGTAATCCTGAATAATGCTTCTGTAAACTTTTGTCAAAAATTCAAAGCCAACACCTCCAGATTAAAGGAAAATGTCACTATTTGACCCAACAAGTATTCAAAATCAATACTTTGCCCAGTTTTAATTTATTTTTTAAAATATTTTTCTGATAACTATCACCCGATTTTGGCTTGACTTTGTTTTGATCCAAAGATTTAGATTGATTGTATCAAATTTCCATTTTCAAATCAAACTAGTCATACGCATGTGAAAATTCACGGGAAATAATAATAATTAATAACGACCCTTGCGTAACCACGTAACACGAGCCACGCGCTGATTGCGTGTCACACTCTAATTATCTAAAGTTGTAATTCCAGCAAGTTAAGACAAACAACGAAATTATTATATTAAGGTCACTTAAAAGCCAACAATATTTATATAATTGTTGGTTTGTTTGTTGTCAGTTTATTTACCTTTCCAAGAAAATGAGGAAAACTATTTGAAAAGTTATACATTGTACGAATAATAGGAATAATTCTCTTTTAACTTTGACCGGTAATTTCTCAAAGTTTCAAAAGATCTGTAAATGTCAGATGAAGCAAATCGAAGGTAGAGTTTTATACTCTTAGCCTATTTATTCCCTGGAGGTAAGGGCGGAGTGATAAGATTGCTGATCTAGTTTAATAAAATATATTATATAATTAATATTTGTAAATTATAAATTATACTGAAATTGTATTTTTAAGTAATTGGTGTATAATTGACAAAATGTGGACAAATATTATAGCAAAAGTTAAAATTTTTAAATAATTGCATGTATATAATACATTGGTATAAAATATAATATATGTTTATTGGTTAAGACGCTCGCCAAATGACAAGCGAAACCAAAGTTAATCCTAATTTCTAAGCTCAGGCGTATAGCTTCGTAGGAAAATATTAAGATTAGTGATGTAACATGTGCGAGTATTTCATGTACCTATTAATTTTTTTAATATGTTTCTAGTTACAATATATGTTTCTACTAATTTTTTACCTGTAATATTTATTTTAAGCATATAAGGCGATATTTGACGATATTTGAACAAAATAGAATAGAAGGAGAATAGATTGAAAAAACACACTCTCATGCTTTAAGGGATTGTTACTCCATCCATGGAGTCAGAATTTTATTTTAAAAATATTATTATATTGGAAAATTTTCGAAAAAAAAACATTATGGCCACTTCCCGTGGAGATCCTCCGCCGTGACTGAAATACCCAGTTCACGTTTATCCTAGACAGGAAATAAGATCATGTACTAATTAAGAAATGAAATAAGCGTATTTTACCTTAAAAATTAAAAGTAAAAAGTGTCAATTAAAATAAAAATGAATCACTTCCTTGTAAAAAAACCCACCCTTTTCTACCCAAATTTCAAGCTCCCAAAGAGGTGTTACTCCTTAAACATAATCATATTATATAATATTGTATTTTATATCTCCATCCTACTAAAGCAAAAAACGTAATGACGTCAAGTGATGTTCTAACTATTGTAAAAATTTCAGGAAAGTTGCAAGAAAAGAAACAACGATTAGGTACTTCTTATCAGAGATGAACAACTCTTTTTTCCTGGTACTTTCAAACATTTGTTTATTTTTGAAATGGTTAGTTTACTTTTTTTTAACTGATGGCCGAATTAAAAAAGAATATTCTTTTTACTCTCATTTAAAACACTGGCGACTTTATTTTTAGGTGCATTCGACATTAACACAAAGAGAATTTATTCAAATGTTTCAATTTGTAGTTGATTGGTCAAAAATGTGCATATTTTCGTAATATATTCTAGAGCTGTCAAATCCACCCATGATTGTTTGTGATACAGACACGTAATTAATTAATAAATTTCCAATTATTATTTTATGAATTGAAAGCATAAATTATTACTTTATAAAGGCACAATCATCCGTAGTATTTGTTTAAAACGCAGATTACGTGAAGTATTTTAAAGTTAGTTTATTTTACACAGAAAAATTAGCGATACAAGAGGGTCTTGGAGGGTCAGGGACCACATAAAATGAGACCATATGCCACAAACATAGGTCTGCATAAAGATGGTTTTTCTTGAGGAGTTTTCTGACTGATTATTATCTAATAAATATAAAGTTTGCTCGAATATCACACATATTTCAACCCGCAACATGGAAATGTCCTGTAAGAAGGCCTTCTATTTCTATTTAGGGCTTCTATTTATTTTCCCCAAAAAGGTATTAAGTAATCGATATTTGATGAAGTAGGTATTTGTGTACACTAAGTTATTTTTAAGGTACTAGCATTTCCGTATGGATATATCATACATTAAACATTGAATTTATTAGTGGGTTATTGTTTATAAAATATCGATGTATTTCGTCAAAGAAAACGTTTAAACTGGAATTTAATTATACTTAACCTTAAATGTGCGCAATTCAGCTTTTCGTTACTGCGGGCATAAATTTATTTATGTATAAAATTAAGTTTTCTAAAGTCATCATCAAAAAATATGATGACTTTAGATGACAAAAAATATGATGACTCTTCTATAACAGATACACAAATCTTTACATGTAATGTAAAGATTTGTGTATCTATTATAGAAGAGTTGAAATAATAAAAAAGTTATAAATATATAACAATATTTATAACAAATACCTGATCGAAACGATATAGTAAGGAATTGGAAAATAGGAAGTATATTATTGGGTATTGTTGGTTACTGCAGAATACTTCTTTTTCTAAATAGTTTGATCTCTAAAGAATATTCGGGTTTCAAAAGAAGACAAATGACTAAGATAGCTATAGATTATTATCATTTTAGCCGTGCGTACCTTTACCTACTTATATATTATGGACCTATTGTATAGAGGCTTAGAAAAAGTGGAAGATCAGAGAGTAAAACACCATAATACTTAATAGTTACATGAAAAAGTACTCTTCGCTGCTCCAGAACTGTTTCGCCGCTAAATGTAATTCAATATAACCGAGCTTTTCATGAATAGTCACTGTGTGAGAAATCCAATTTAGTTTTAAAAAGCATATACAGGTGATTCCAAAATATCTTTCAACTTATTTATTTTGGGGTTTAAAACAAAAATAAAATATATCGTGGGTATTTCAGAGAAAAGTTTTTTATATAATTTCTTCACTTGATATTTCAAAATATATTTATCTATTAAGGTACTTGATGACAAAAAACAAATACGACCGGTTGTACACTCATTTTAGGGATGCTCCTAAGGGTATTTTAAAATGCAGAATTTTGCAGAATTACTTAGTACCTGGATAGGTTCCTGATTGATGTCAGATTTTTTCCAATTCCTTAGAGTACCTACGATATTTTGAGTACTCTACATGTTGCTAGATTGCCTAATCTACTCTATAAAAGTATCAGCTAATAGCTAAAAGCTTTGAACTAACTACCCTATTCTAATAAACATAAGTTTTAAAGGATTGCTAAAAATTGAAGTTTTTTACATACACAACGTAGTCTAAGCATAATGTAAGAAGTAAAGATGATTCTACAGGTCCTGAGTTATCAAAGGATCCACGTGGTGGCAAATTTATAATTTTCAATCAATTTTCAAAAATGACATGACTGATTTCATACACAAGAAATAGGGATATAAATAATGAGTAAATAATTGGAATTCTTCTACTTGCAACAACTTTGCTCGTTCAATCACAAAACCAATTTTTAACTATTAAATACTCAACTCTCATTATACTATTTTGATTATTTATAATAGTTAGTTTTTTATCATTTTGGACCCCGAAGTTGTTTAAGTATAGATTTCATAGTTTTAGAATATATAATACATACATTGCGATCAGATTCAGCATCCACAAGTGTTAACCCACCCATTAATTTTTTTATTAGATTAAAGATTTAAATTTAAAAAGAGGTACCGATGCAAGATTTTTTTTTTATTAATGCTTATAATAAAATTTCATCCATGATTTTATATTCAGCCTGCATAATAATATGTTTTACCCTTTCATATAAACTTCCACGTAGTACATTTTTCTGTAGTCTAGATTTCCATTATTTGAAAAGCATAGAATATATGTTATATTTCTTTATTTTCATAGTTTTTCGAGTGTCGTTTGTTAGGATGCAATTGGATATTATTCATGTGCTCTCCTTGACAGATAGGTACATATCTAGCAAGAAAAAATTACATGAGTCAAAATAAAATATAATGCTATTTTATATTTATTTTTTGAAAAATTAAAACAATAATTTTGAAAAAAAAACAAGAAGAAACGACATAAGTCAACTCGTTTCTACGATTTTATGTAAAAAACAAAATTACTGGCGCAAAAATTAAATAATAAAAGCTTTAAGAGATATTTTCTAAAAACAAACAAAAAAATTCCCAAATTTTGTTTTGCCTCTCCTGAAAATCTACATTATTTGACTCATTCCGTCATTCCTCTCGCCCACAGTTTTAATAAAAACACTTCTTCAAAACTTACCTATATGGATGCGTTTATATTACAATTTGTCTAGTATATGGTACATATAATAGCTACTCGAATTATATCTCACTGCGATCGCTGAGCGTTGATCTTGGTCTACCGAACTAGGTAGTTTATTCTTTACCATATCGGTCGTCCAGACATCTAGAGATAGTACATAATTTTCTTTCCGAAAAAATTAACATGATATAACACATCAAAGATAGATAAAAAAAAAGCTACTATCTAAAGAATATGCTTCGCAGTCCCCCGTCGTTTAGGGCAAGAACACTAAACGCGTCGCTGAACAAAAATTTAAGTTTCTTATAAAGAAGATAATGTTATTCCACTGTGGTTTTTCTGCTAAGCTTGAATACGTCTGCAATCCGACATCGTTCATTCGGTGTAATATATGTGTGACAGTATGTAAAATAAAATTTAGCTAACTAGCTGTATAACTATACAATATATCAAGGCATATTCGGTTGAGGTGGGACCTTGAGTTGAATATAATACCTATTGATATAATAAATGTTTTTTATATTAACAATGTTCTTATATAATAAAAAAATAAATTAATCAATACAAAATTTTCTTCATATTCTATACTAGATTCATTGCAATACTAGCCTATACACATATTTAAGTTCAATTTTTTTTTTAATCAATAAATATTTATTTGTAATATTAATGTCTGTTTTTTGGTCATGGCACTTTAATTATTTGTCGGGTATCGATACGTCAATATTACGCTCAACTGACGTTAAATGCATTATTGCATTATGAAGTGTTTAGCATGAAATGGTCATATAATTTTGTCTCTTTCTAGCATAGAAAGCGATTGACAGGTCTCCAATACATTCTTGAAGTGCCATCACCAAAATATCGATCTTTAGCTACTTTTTTTATACAAATAGTAAATAAATTAAAGACGCGCTTTATAGTCTTGTCTGTATAGTAACCGAGTGATCGTGGGTTTATTTCTTGAGTCGAGTGATAATCAAATTTCTATGCCATTAGTTTTGTTTAAAAATAGTAATTATCTTCTTCGTGTGCCGTCTTTTATCGAAGGTTGCCGACCAGGTTATACCGACAGTATCTACGCTGATTTGTCTTGTGCAAGATGTATAGAATCTCCAACACTTTGGACACTGAACCACTTTCTGAAATCACGCAGCCAAGGCAACACCTTTCCTGCTTTCCATCTGCCCCCGCAAGTAAAGTTCACATTTTTCATTGCGGAGAATATGTCCGAAGTATAATACTGTGATATGAATAATATTTTGCGTCCTTTTCTTACATCCTACTTCGAATAATCAGCTTCGCGCAGAAAAAAATGAAGATACGTAACTATGTTGGAATGCGTATGCACATTTTAACGGGACGTGACTTTGGGAGGCGAATAACACTAGAACCAACACTAAGGATTTATTACAGAATGTTAGTAAACTTAGTAAAAACCGCTACCAGATTTACGGTCCACCGGTTTCGAGACGTACCCGTCTCTAAACCGGTAGACCGACCAACACTACACTACTACATTCACAACACCAATTACTAGAATCAAAGAACGTATGAAGTGTCTTAATAACAACAATTTTTCGGAATTCTCCAACCACCTCATAGAAAATAATCATAAATTTGACCTAAAAATAGGGGTGAAAATATTAAATACTAATAATACAGGTTTAAAATTGAATAATTTAGAAATTATTTACATTAGGGAAGCGGTGAATAACTCACATTAGTACCTCTCATTAATAACCAAATTAATTTTCCATATAGCCCTTTGTTCAATGTAGCGTTCACAAGAGATGTGGTAACACCCACTTTAGACCCCGCCTCCTCTCACTCTCTCTCGTTAGATCCCTGAATTGTGCAGTAGTTCAATGGTTCATAATCAGTGCATGCTTGTCTCTGACAAGATCAACACGCATGTGAACAATAGTGGTGATAGTTTGACAATACTATGGTTGGGGTGTATAGTGTTGTGAATGCAGTAGTGTAGTGTTGGTCCTGACGAAGAGGCGGGTATGTCTCGAAACCGGTAGACCGTAAATCTGGTAGTGGTTTTTACTTTAAGTTTACTAACATTTCTGTTCTTATGTCTAACCATAAAGTTAATGCTTTAAATATTAATAATATTAGGGATTTATTGATTATTATAATTAATTCATAAAGTTACTGGATATGAATTAAATTTAAACACTAATCTCGGATTCACGCTATTTCGAAATTTATTACTCGTCTATGAACACTTGATTATCGCTTGTTAACGCTTTAAAGAAAGCTCCGTTCAACTGTCGCACGTACTTCGCTTAGTTTTTTGTCGCTGAGTTTACACTTGCGCTGGCCACACTGATCGCTACGTTTTGTCGCTAGTATCGCACCGGCTCAAACGTCAAAATAAACATGATCCGCCGAGGCGCTGGATCCGCCTTTTATACGAAACGCGTTGGTTTTTCAAACTTCCTAGATTATTCCATACATTTCTAGTGTTTCCGAGAATCTTTCCGTCGCTTCCAGGAGTTTGTAGACATTTCTCGAACGTTGTAAATAATTCTAGAGTGTATAAGGATGTTATTCTCTTCAACATATTACGAGGCATTATAATAATGCGCAATTAATTTCATCACAATATTATTATAATAACTAGAACCCACAAAAAGTGACGAGCATTAGTTGTACATAAATTAATCACAACACAAAAATGTGAGAAAAATAATCTAAAATGAAAGCAGACTATTTTATATATAAACACACATTACGATTGGCATAAACCGTTTCTGTTACCCCGAATGACCTCTGATCTCTAATTACTTCTTCTTCTGTTTCATCTAGGACTGCGTCCTGTCATTGCTCGGAGCCTGTTCCTGGGATATCTCGCCATCTTTGGTCGGTTTTTTGGATCCACTGTGTTCCGAGGCTTGGTGTTCCGGACTGTGAGCTTGCTACTTTATTACCGCAGGCAGGCAGCTGACCTAACCCACGAACCCTCCTCCTTTTGCATCCGGGCTTGGGACCGGCATTGGCGGAGTCTAATTACTAATTACCGAAATTCTACTTGATATGCTTCAGCTAAATAAAAAATGAACTTTCGCAACAAATAAAATTATCGCAAAATCGTTGTATGTTTATGTAAGTGTGTAAACAGCGCCATCTAGCGTAGCGTAGGATCTTGGTAGCGCTAGTGACAGTCATTGCTAAATAGAGAATTGTGTATTGCGACAATAATAATATAATGATATAAATATGATTTCAACAGCTTCAAATAATAAACACCCAATACGGAGAATCTGGTACTCTTATATCAGTTTCACTTATTCCAATGTAAGTGATTGTTAGTCTAGTAGTTTAGGCACTC
The DNA here is from genome assembly GCA_016648135.1 of Agrypnia vestita. NCBI lineage: Eukaryota > Metazoa > Arthropoda > Insecta > Trichoptera > Phryganeidae > Agrypnia > Agrypnia vestita. The sequence goes on from JADDOH010018624.1 coordinate 28,952, forward strand.
GCCAAGTGATTCAGTGGTTGAAGGTTCGATTCCTAGTCCAGGATCCCAGCAAGTTAGTCCTATTTTCAAAGCTCAAGCGTTTAGCTTAGTTTTGAAATCAAATATAATAATTTCGTTGCCTGTCCGTCTGTCTATCTATCCGTCCGTAGCTTCGTGTAACTTTCGTAATTTCATTCGAATTCATGGCTAAAAAAACAAATTTAATGGCCGGAGATGGGGCTTGGACTTCGGGCCACCAAACCGGAACCAGCCTCCTCGCTTCGGATAGTATAGATGTATACGAGGCTTAGCAAAGACGGGAACCAATGTTCCGTCATTTTTGATGGGTTACAGCTAGTAGTAATAATATTGATGTAGCATTATATTGCGTGTACACATATCTATTTAAAAAAAAACATTTATATTGAGAAGTGAAATTCAAATACTTCATCTAATAACTCTTTCGGTGACATTTTGTTGCACCGAATATTCAAAATTTCAAAACTCAAAATTTAATATTTTACCTTTTCCGGTAGATTGTTGCGAGCGTCTGGAAGTGCGCACAAGCCTTAGATATGTAACTTTTAATTTTTTGTTTCAACAGCATTTACGTCGCTTAGCATAAATAAATGGAACAGATTTTTCTGAGGTAGAAGAAAACACAAACTTTCTACGACCACTACGCTTATATTACACTAATATTTGTATTATTTTTTTAACCTAAATGTCCACTGAAAAAATTATAGAAAATCTTGATTTTTGAAAAGTGATTCATCATTTTCTTTCAAAGAATATAAACAAATCGATGAGATTAATTACATGAAAACGTGAAAATTAAAAAAAAGATTATGAATACTCTTGCAAACATTCTTTATATGCGTTTAATGTAATGTGACTACCCATTGTACGTAATATGCCATTTTGAACCACCTTCTTTTCGGGAGGCATATAACTCCACCATTTTAAAAATAATTTGTTAATGAAAAACATTAACCAATGTATGTCACAATGAACGTAAATCGTTTGAGTATGACTATATTTATCTTGCAATGTTATTTTTTTCACGAGTTACGGTGGTTCAATTTGTCTATTTAACTGTTGAAAAAATTTGAAGATGCCGTTTTGTTTGATGCATACTTTTGACTGAACACGCATGAATACGCTCTCTAAATCTTTTAAACATGAGTATATACCTGTGTACTATGATTTTTGTTATAATGAGCTTTTACAGCAGCACCATGTGGATGATAGTGTTGTGTCATATGTAACCCATCCATACAATCATGGCACTATAATTCGTAAGAAGATCCGTCCATTTCTATCGGAGCATTATCTCGCCAGTCATCAACGCTGAAAATATTTGACGACAACAGACGCATGAAAAGGACTTGAACCTTGACGATCCTTGGTATATTTTGCAGTGATGACGACTTGATATCCGCCCAGGTGATGAACCTTTTCCATGGGCTCGAATGTCGA